>OZ017738.1:320337364-320389864 GCA_963969285.1 Odontomyia ornata
AGTCAAAGAGGAGATAGCTGAAAATTTAATTTTTAATTTACTTTCTGTCTCACGCTACAGCAATGAAAGTCTTGATGCAGCAGATTATGTTATTGCAATTTTTGTGGACCTGAAGAAAGCTTTGGATACGGTTGACCATGACCTGTTACTTCAACAACTTGAATCGTGTGGTATACAAGGAAAACCGAAACAGCTTTTCGAAAGTAATTTCGAAGGAAGATTCCAAAGAACATCAGTTAATAATGTCTTGAGCAATCTAGCACCAATGAAATCGGGAGTTCCTCAAGGATCAATACTTGCACCAACCTTGTTTTTGCTTTACACCATGATTTGAATATATGGAAACTGAAAGCTCACCACACATTATATGCTGATGATACTGTACTTCTTTATTCAGGACATGATAAAGTTGCCATGGAGAATATCTTCAACGAGGATCTAGATAAATATCATTCATGGCTTATCAAAAACAAGCTAGCATTGAATACTACAAAGAAAAAATACATTATTTTTAAACAGAAGAATAAGGAAGACATAGAAGTTGATCCAAAAATTAAGGGCGAAACCTTGCAAAGAGTGTTTGAAATTAAATATCTCGGTCTTACCATAGATCATCGTTTGACATGGGTGCCACAAATAAATAATTTGAGGAGACAACTAGCACCAATGATAGAAATGTTAAGATGATATGGAGGTTTTCCAATGCATATAAAGAAACTTGTATTAAATGCATTTGTACTGACAAAGCTACATTATGCGGTGCTCATTTGGAGTCAATCGTTAAAGAAAAACCTTAATATTATATCCAGGATACTAACTACAGCCTATAAAAATATTCTAAACCTTCCAATTCTCACTCCGACAAGACTAGTGTATCAACGGACAAATGCACTCACCTTCAGTCAAGTCATTACTATGGAGAAAGATAAGTTTGTCTTCAAATGTCTAATTGCCAGTGAATCGGAAAGAAGCCCCTTTATAGAAGTATATTGACAACCTTCCAGAAACAGTGAAAGACGTAAACTCATTATTGGTTTTTAAGAGAGACTTAAGGAACATCTAATAATTTCAAATGAATGAAAGTCCGGAGGATTAAAAATGCAGTATCTTAGGACATTTTAGATCCTACTTAAAGACATATATATATATATATATATATATATATATATATATATATATATATATATATATATATATATATATATATATATATATATATATATATATACAGGGTCTGTATTATCAGTAACCGGACTGACCTCAGGAAATTTTTTATTGGCAAAATATGTACAATTTTTCTTTAGAAATCTTCAAAGTAGTCCCAATGGAGTCGGTAACACGCTGATACCGGATCTCCGAACGCTCCTTGGAAGTTGGCAACCTCGATGCTGTCTAGAGCCCTCGTCGTAGCACGTTGAACGTTTTCCAGAGCCCCAAACCGCGTCCCCTTAAGGTGTCTCTTGATCTTGCGGAGCGGAAAGAAGTCCGCTGGTGCCATATCCGGGCTGTAAGAGCTCTGGTTCGGTTCGCAGTCGATCAAGGATTTCCGGAGCGACAGCAGCACGACGCTCCTTTTGCTCATCAGTCAGGTGTTTGGGTACCAGCTTCGCGCAGATCTTCCTCATGCCCAGATCGTTCTTAATAATGTTGTAAAGGTCATTTTATCAATTCCAACCTCATCTGCGATAGCCCGAATGCTTAGACGACGATCACTGTTCAACACATCACGCACTTTTTGCACATTTGTGTCCGTGTGACTCGTTGATGGAGGACCGACGCGCTGTTTGTCATGGACGTCATCGCGGCCCTCCCGGAAATTTCTGTGCCACTGAAACACTTGAGTTCTAGACAGAGCATCCTCACTGTAAGCCTCTTGAATCATTTGAAGAGTTTCCGTGGCCGTTTTCTTGAGTTTGACACAAAATTTGCTGCTAACACGTTGAACATACACTTCGCTCTCGCTTGATGCTATCTCTTCAAGCGCTTGGAGGCAACTGCTGCAGCCCGGTTCCCTTTACCTAGACCCCCACTACCACTATAACACCAGATACCGGTTAGCAGACGCTTTGACAGCGCGGCGCAGGCTCAGTCCGGCTACTTGTTATTCAGACCCTGTATATATATATATATATATATATATATATATATATATATATATATATATATATATATATTTTATATATATATATATATACATATATATATAGTTTATATATATATATACATATATATATATATATATATATATATATATATATATATATATATATATATATATATTACAAGTTACGCATTTTGTTCACCTTTTGGGAAGCTTTTTGGTGCCGGTATCGAAAAATTTCTTGGGCAGCTTGGACAGCCATGTGCGGACGAATTCCTCTACCTCGTCGTCGGTGTAGAATCTTTGACCTCCGAGGGCTTCTTTTAGTGGTCCAAACATGTGGTTATCGCAAGATGATAAATCCAGCCTGTAGAGTGCATGTGTCGGTACCTCCTACCCCAATCCCGATATTGCATAGAGCGGGAGACGCACGGTATGAGGGCGCGCGTTATTCTGGAGAAGAATGGCCCTTTGTGCTGGGTTTCACATGTGTTTTCAGAAGGTTAGAGTAGTATGCAGCATTGATGGAACGTTGGGTGCGCAGGAAATCAACGTACATCATGCCCCGCCGGTACCAAAACACAGTATACATAACCTTACCCACGGACCTGGTTGTCTTTGCTTTAACTGGCACCCTTCCTCCTTCTTCCTCTCCTCTCTAGACGACAATTTGCTTTCGGGATTGTAATAATGTACCGATGTCTTATCTGTAGTGAAGATTTGCGTTAAATAACCATCCCCCTCCACTTCCCATTGCGCCAGCAAGTGGTGACAAACTTCCGACCGCGTGGTTTTTTACTCGAAGTTCAACAGTTTAGGAACCCATCGTGCCATTATTTTGCGATATTGAAGGTGTTTGTGGATGATAGACTCTATGTTACACCACCAATACTGATGCCAAGTTCTGCCAAAATGTCTCGAACATTCAGCCTAAGGTCCTACAAAATGAATTGTTCTACGCGACAAATGTTATCTGGCGTGATGCTGGAGTTCGCGGTCGACGATGATGCGGCTCATTCTCCACGGTTTCGCGACCATCCTTGAATGCTTTGGCCCATTTAAACACAACAACCTTATTCAAGCACTCATTACTAAACTGGTTTCGCAAACGCAGAATAATTTCCAGAAATGCAGTCACCAGCAACGAATAAAGTCAAGAAATATGTCAAAGAGATGTGCACGTTCAAAAGAAAATCCATTGTTTCTCTTTTTTTCAACGGTCGCCATTTTATTGCAAACCAACAAAAATCACTCAAATCATGAATTCCCGAAAATGTTAATGTCGTTGACCTCATTTGAAAATTTGAAGAAGATCAAATCAAACTGCAGTGACTGATTCAACGGAAAGTCCATAAAATACCCAAATCATGTGTTATTGTTGTTGTGATCGAAGAAATTTCAAATGGCTTCCGCGTATACGATTCGAATTCATCAAACTAACAAAGTTTAAGGACCTCTTGGTGGACTACTTAAATATCGAATTTCGTTCAGTTTAAGTGTACATATTTGATTGTATTGTGGAAAATGTGAAATTCGAACATCATACTATTGTTAATAAACTTGAGCGAATTTTGACTTCTAAGGCATTTGTTTTTGTTGTACTCATAAACACCTACCTCCATGATTGTTTTCAGATTTTTTGAACTTTGGTGTCAAATCGCGAGGGAGAACACATATTTTTCATGTATTTCCCCTCCCTGTGTGCCTCTTGAAGCAAAAAGTGTCAAATTAAGACCAGTTTTGAAAAGTTCTCATCGAGACCTTTGATTTGATACCTTTATCTTATGCATAACCTGTGATGATTTTTTTTTCATTAATGAAGTGGAGAAAATGGTATTGGCCAATCGTCGAATCACCGTTAGAGAAGTTGCTGAGGACCTAAACATATCGATTGGCTCGTGCCATTCGATTTTTATCAACGATTTGGGCATGAGACGGGTCGCCGCGAAATTTGTACCAAAATTGCTCAATTGCGACCAAAAACAGCAACGCATGAACATTGCTAATGAGATGTTAAACTCTGTCCGCGACGAACCAAATTTGCTCCAGAGGGTCATAACTGGTGACAAATCGTGGGTTTATGGTTATGACGTGGAAACCAAAGCTCAATCATCTCAATGGAAGCTGCCGCATGAACCAAGACCGAAAAAAGCGCGCCAAGTTCGGTCGAATGTGAAAGCTTTGCTGACAGTTTTCTTCGATTGAAGGGGCGTGGTGCATCATGAGTTCTTGCCACAGGGAAGAACGGTCAATAAGGAATATGACCTGCAAGTTATGCGCAATTTGCGCGAAGCAATCCGCCAGAAACGCCCGGATTTGTGGGAGAACAAAAATTGGCTTTTGCACCACGATAACGCCCCTGCTCACACATCGTTGCTTGTGCGCGACTTTTTGGCCAAAAACAACACACTAATGATGCCGCAGCCACCGTATTCCCCAGATCTGGCCCTCTGTGACTTTTTCTTGTTTCCTAAACTGAAGAGGCCCATGAAAGGACGACGTTACGCTACGCTTGACGAGATAAAGACGGCATCGAAGGAGGAGCTGAACAAGATTAAAAAAAATGATTTTTTGAAGTGCTTCGAAGATTGGAAAAACTGTTGGCACAAGTGTATAATATCTCATGGGGATTACTTTGAAGGAGACAAAATAGATATTCATGAATAAATAAATAATTTTTGAAAAAAAAACAAAATTCGTGATATTTTTTGAACACACCTCGTATATATATATATATATATATATATATATATATATATATATATATATATATATATATATACATTATATAAATATTCACACATATACATGCATATAGTGTCTCCAACTCTCTTGGTCCATTTGTATTCATTTAAAAATATGTGAAATTTCTGAAAAATTCGTTATATTTTACAATATCATCACCATCAAGGGGAGAATACATCGCAGGCTCGTGAAAAAATTTGTGGAGTCTACGGTCAAGATCTTCTTCCTCTTAGCGCTACAGCCTCTCTCGGGCCTTCGCTTCCTGCAAATAGCGCCTCCAACTGTCTCGGTCTATTGACCGCGTCCTCCAATTTCGAAATCTGAGGAGCGATGAACTGCCTTCGTCAACCGAGCCAGACTAGCATTTCCTCGGTTTCCCCACTGGCCTCTGGCCTTCAGTTCTCCCAAAAAAAATACCTTTTCGGGTATCGGTAATTCATCCATACAATTCATGTGTCAAGCCCATTGTAGCTTCTACAGTCTTACAATCGTTTAGACCTCCGGTTCGTCAAAAATTTCATACAGCTTATGGTAGTATCAATTTCGCCATTGGTCCCCGTCTAGCTTTGCTCCGATTATTCGTCTCAGGACCCGTTGCACAAAGGCGTTCAATATATTTGCGAATGCTTGTATTAGGGTCCATCTTTCGCACCCATAGCATAACACAGGTCTTATCACAAAATCGTGTACTTATCACAGATTCGTATATCTTCGACACTGAATAAAATATTTTATTTGCAAGCTTATTCTTTGCCGAAAACGGTTTGTTCAGACGGGTTAATGAATTTGGAGTATTGCTGGGACATGTTTATTGAGCAGATAGGAGATACTGTTGAGAAATGAATCGCTACTTTCCCAAAATTATTGTTTTTCTTTTAAAGGCTAAGTACCGCCATCGTATGACAATAGTTCAATTTGTAATTCTATTCGAACTCTTAACCAACAAAAAGAAGAAATAGTAATTATATTTCATAATTAGTGAAAATTTGAACTTTATTTGTTTTATTGAAAATTAAAAAGAAAATGACTATAATCTTTTTAAATGGGACAATTAGCTTATCCTTTAATAGGGATACCGGTTAACTTATGCGGTTTTTTTTTCGAAAGTTGAAGCTTTATTGTGAAAAATGGTTACAAATTTAACATTCAAAGTATTGTCCATCGCCAGCTATAACTTTTTCCCATTTTTCTGGCAATTCACGAATCCCCTCTCTGAAAAATTCGGCCGGCTTCTCCGCTATCCACGAATCGATCCAATTTTTGACTTCTTCATAATTGGAGAAGTGCTAGTCAGCCAGGCCATGTTGCATTGATCGGAAGAGATAGAAATCGGATGGTGCAAGGTCTGGACTATACAGCGGGTGGGGGTAGGACATCCCATTTGAACGTTTCAAGGTAGGTTTTGATGACTGTGCAACATGTGGCCGAGCGTTGTCATGTTGCAAAACTACCTTGCCGTGCCTTTGTTCATATTCCGGCCGTTTTTCGCGCAGTGCTCGGCTCAAATGCATCAATTGTCATCGGTGGACTACTCCTGTGATTTTTTCATTGCTTTTCCTTAAGGAAGTTTTGCAGAGACCGTAACAAATAGTAGTCTGATGGTGCAAGGTCTGGACTATACGGTGGATGCATCAAAACTTTCCAGCCAAGCTCTGTCAATTTTTGCCGGGTCATCAAAGATGTGTGTGGTCTGGGATTGTCGGTTTTTAGGGTTTTGTACTAAAATACAAAACCCTATTGCAATCACGACCTGTGTCCGTCTGTCCGTCCGTCCGTCCGTCCGTCCGTCCGTCCGTCCATCCGTCCGTCCGTCCGTCTGTATGTCACAGTACTTTTTCTCCGAAACTATAGAGGCTACAGCCATGAAACTTTGTAGAAAGGTCAGAAGTGGTGACCTCTTGAAAGTTCAAGGGTGGAAAAATTTTTGAAAGGTGTTTAAGGGGGGTCTCCCCATATAAGGGGGTGACTCCTCAAAAAAAAATTTTCACCATTGGTAGTCGAATAGGGTGTCATTGAAAAGGTCTCAATGAGATCTTTTCGAAACAAGTCTTAAAATTGTCTTATAAGTACCGAGGGGGCAGGGGAAGGGGAAATGTACGAACTTTTCGCGTACCCCCCCCTCGCGATTGGACACCTTGCATCCGAAAAATCTGAAAAAAATCATGAATGTAGGCCTTAATGAGTACAACAACAAAAAATACATGAGAAGTCGAAATTCACTCAACTTTGTTAGTAATCGTATGATTTATCGATTTTGTGTTTTCTTGAATAAAATCTAAACGGTACCCTTAAACTCAATAAAATTTAGCAAGGAGATGACTATTTATAAGATTGATCTTTTCGGAAAGTTTCATAAAGATCGAATAGTATTTACCGAAGTTATAGCGATTTGAATTTTCCTGTATTACTATGGAGCAATATGCCCTGTATTACTATGGAAACATATTGCTATGGAGCCATATGCGCTTTTTACCGACTTAGACACTACAGCTTTGCTAGAATTCGCATGAAAATTTCAGGAGTGATAGGTATCATGAAGATGAGTACATACAATTGAAACAAGTCGAAGAGGCAGGAGAGAGCTCCTAGCAAAAGGGCTTTGTAACTATTCTAGAATTCGAAAAAATAGGCCATGAATCGATGATTACAGTACAGAGGAGTGGCCCCTGAAAAAAAATTTCATGAAAGGTAGCCGATATGAGTATCAACTGAAAGTTCTCTATGAGAACTTTTCAAAACAGTTCTTAAACTGACAGTTTTTGCTTCAGTGGGAGCACAGGGGGGGAAGTACATGAAAAATGTGTTTCCTCCCTCGCGAATGGACACCAGTGATCTAAAAAATCTGAAAAAAATATCAAAGGAGATATTTATGGGTGTAACTATAAGAATTACCTCAGAAGTCAAAATTCGTTCAACTTTGTTAATAATAGTATGATCCTCGAATTTCACATTTTCTCCAATTAAATCGTCTTTGACATGTTTCTTGATTTTATTCGTTGCTGGTTACTGCATTTTGTAAATTGAGTACAAAACCCTTCTGACATGAGCATAGGTCTGTCTACCCAACTTGTTTTGAATTGCTTGTAGTAATCTGGTAAATTACTGACAGTACAGAGCCGAATTGAGTGTTTGGCCTGGTTTTAGCACCTCATGAGAAACAATTCCCTTCCAATCCCACTATACACACAGCATAACCTTGTTTGGTGTCAATCCTGGCTTTGAAGTCGTTTGTGATGATTCACCTTTTTACCATGATCTTTTTCGAACGACATTCTTGTATCTTATCCATTTTTCATCGCTCGTAACGACTTGCTTCAAAAATGGCTCAATTTCGTTGCGTTTTATTAGCATTTCGCAAATGGAAATTTAGTCGATCCAATTTTTTTGTGTTAATTCATGCGGCACCCAAATGTCGAGCTTCCTTGTGTATCCAGCCTTACGCAAATGGTTCAAAACTATTTGGTGATAAATTTTCAGTTCCTTAGCAATGTCATGGCTGCTTATGTCTTGGTCTTCTTCAATTTTTTTGTAAGATTTCATTGACTTTTTCAGTGATGGGTCGACATGAGCGAGGTGCATCTTTGACATCAAAATTTCCAGAACGAAAGCAAGCGAACCATCTCTTGACTGTGGCTTTTGATATCTTAACCGTAGACACGACAAATTTTTTCACGAGCCTGCAATGCACTCTCACCTTGATCGTAGTGATAATGTAAAATATAACGAATTTTCAGAAATTTCATTGATTTTTAAATGAATATAACTTTTGACTGGAATGACGAAATACAAAACTGTCCGTGTGAAAGTTGTAGACTGAAATGTCACCTTTCAAATGCATATCAGTTTGACTCAATCTGATTAATATTGCCCAAAATATGACAGCGAACACCATCTAGTGACAAAAAAGGGTCAATGCTTTTTAAATTATCTAATATGGTATACAGATTCATTGCAGCAATGAATGTGAGTGTGTTGTTTTTTTATTAAATTGATAAAGAAGAGTTCATTGGGATGATGAACTTCCCGATCGGTTAGAAAATGATGAATATTCAGTGTTACAATGAAAATTTTTATTGATTCTATAATCCTTTTTCATTCATTGTTGCTGACCAATATGAATATTGCTCTATTCCAGTTCTTCGGGAAAACCTCTTCTAGGAGATAAACATTGTATGGTTTAAGCTACATTCAGGACAAAGGCTTCAAATAAACTGCATATAGCAGAGAATGATTTTACCCTCCTTTATTCCATAGGTAGAACTGCCTTGTTACGTTCCATACTCGTGAATGGCGGACATTTTTCAAGAGTTTCCTCATCAACAGCATCAACATGGACAGAATGCACGACGAAATGTTTCCCCAACATTCTTCTTCTTCGTAGCACTACAGCCCCTCTCAGGCCTTTGCAACTGTCTCGATCCATTAACTGCGTCCTCCAATTTCGAAATCCGAGCAGCAATGAACTTTCTTCGTTGACCAAGTCAGATCAGCGTTTCCTCGGTTTCTCCACTGGTCTCCGACCTTCATTTCTCTCAATGAATAGCTTTTTGGGTATCCGTTGTTCATCTATACAATTCATGTGTCCAGCCCATTGCAGTTTCCCTTGCCTGACAATCTTTGAGACCTCTGACTCGTCAAAAATTTCATACAGCTCATGGTTGTGTCAAATTCACCATTGATGCTCGTCTAGTTTCGCTCCGATTATTCGCCTCAGGACCCATTGCTCAAAGACGTTGAATATATTTGTGGATGCTTGGATTGGGGTTCATGTTTTACACCCATAGCATAACACAGGTTTTATCACAGATTTGTACGCGTGCAGCTTTGCTTCCCAGTGTTCAAAATCGTCAAAACTGAATAAAACTTTTTGTTTGCGAGCTGTATTCTTCGACATATTTCATCTCTTTCATTACCTATCTTCATTATGTTGACGCCTAGATACTCAAATTTGCTAACGTTTTCGATACTGTATTTGCCAAGTGTGATATTTTGTGTATTTGGGGTATTTTCCTCGACTGCGTCATGAGCTTTGTTTTATTTTCAATGATTTGTAGCCCTACTAGTTTTGCGTCACTGTCGAGTTTAAGGAAGAGTTCTTTGAAAGTTATTAATGATCGTGACAAAAATGTTGATGTCATCTGCACAGGCTACTACTAGGCTTGACCTGTACAGTAATGCACCTCGGCGATAATTACTTTGTTGTGCTTTTATTTTTTTGTTAGTATTTTGCCATTTGATGATCTTCAATAGTGCATAAATTACCAATAAGCAGAGGTAATGATTACCATACCTTAGCTCATCCTGTTCTTAACCCTTCATTGAACCTATAAACAGTGGTGTGCCTGCATTGAGTACTTCAATACACCTCCGAGCTTTCATCTTCCAAATTTCCACCGGAAAACAGAAGATTGAGAACAAGGCTACCAGAAATCAATAATGTTGATCTAGCAAATTAGTCCACATATTTTCTCCAGTACTACTACGCAGAGACTGCAACTGGTATAACACTTTTCTTGAACTCACTACATAAAATACATTCCTGGAGCCCTCAAACGACACCAATGTCCACTAAAATTTGCGAGAGAAAGTAAAAACATGCTAATCAGCAAGACCAATGCATGCGTTGGGCTCTACATAGCGCAAAAGAAAACCAAGAGGACCTTGCGAGCAAAAAAGAAATCCCCGGAAACAGCTAGATTGATCTTCTTTCATAAACAAATGAAATGTCACTTAAGGTGCAGCCCTCAGTAAAACTGCAAATTTGGGAAAACTTTACAGCCCTTCACGTCAGAAACGTTACGAATATTTGCAAAAAGTCAGAATGAGCTTTTGACTATTGAATCAACTCATTACATTTTGCAAAAAGTTTTTTGGAAAAGTTATTAAATTCAAACAAAATAGCATGTTTTTGTTAAAAAATGTAGTAAATCTCGGAAACTACTCAACGTACCGAGTTGATTTAAGCTAAGTTTGCTAGATCTAAATTATTTAAATTGAATCAATTCATCAAAAATTTAAAAAAAGATTTGCTAAAAATGTCCTAGAACAAAATGTGGAAATTTGATGCAAATCAATGTGCATGCAACATATTTGTTCAGCGTGTGCAAATTACACATTTTGTTCTAGGGAATTTTTTGCGAAAATATTTTTTGAATTCTTGATGAGTTAATTCAATGTAAATAATTTAGGTCTAACAAACATAGCTTAAATCAACTCGGTGCGTTAAATAGTTTCCGAGATTTACTACATTTTTTAACGAAAACATGCTATTTTGTTTGAATTTTGTTATTACCGCAACAAACTTTTTGCAAAATATAATGAACTGATTCAATAGCCAAAGGTTAATTCTAATCTCTACTTAAAACAAGTTGGGTAAACAGACCTACGCTCATGTCAGAAGGGTTTTGTATCCAATTTACGAAATGCAGTCACCAGATCGAATCAAATCAAGAAACATGTCAAAGACGATTTTATTGGAGAAAATATGAAATACGAAGATCATACTATTTTTAACAAAGTTGAACGAATTTCGACTTCTGAGGTTTTTGGTATTGTTATACTCATAAATATCTCCCTTGATAATTATTTCAGATGGATGATGACGGCGGAAACACATTTTTCATGTATTCCTCCCCTGTGCCCCCACTGAAGCAAAAACTGACAGTTTAACAACTGTTTTGAAAAGCTCCCATGTAAACTTTTATTTCATACTCATATCGGCAACGTTTGATGAATTTTTTTTCAGGGGCCACTCTCCTCTACTGTTATCATCGATTCATAGCCAATTTTTTCGAATCCTAGGATGGTTACAAAACGATTTTGCTAGGAGCTCTCTCCCACCTTCTTGACTTGTTTCACTTATGAGCATTAATTGTAGGTACTCATCTTCAGTCATTCATTAAATTGAATCAAGTGTTCAAAGCATGCACCTTAAACGTTGAAGTTGGGAAAAAATAACTCAAAATTATTCAATCTTCGCATTTAAAACAGCCACTATTTTGTTTTACGATTACTGATACCACTAGCTGAACCGATTCTCAAAGATATACATGACACCTATCATACCTGAAACTTTCATGCAAATCCTAGCAAAACTGAAGTGTCTGAGTCGATAAAAAGCGCATGTTGTTCCATAGCCATATGTTGCCATAGTGATAAATGCAGCGCATATTGTTCCATAGTAATACAGGAAAATTCAAACCACTATAACTTCGCTAAATATGATTCAATCTTTATGAAACTTTCAGGGTAGATCAACCTTATAAATAGACATCTACGTACTGAATTTCATTGAATTTGAAGGTACCGTTAAGATTTTATTGAAGAAAACATAAAATCGAAAATTCATACTATTACTAACAAAGTTGAGTGTTTGTTGTTGTTATACCCACCAAGGCCTACATTCCTGATTTTTTTCAGATTTTTCGGATCACAGGTGTCCAATCGCGAGGGGGGACACAAATTTTTCGTGTATTTCCCCTCCCTGTGCGCCCCTCGAACCAAACTTTGCCAAACTAAGACTTGTTATGAAAAGTTCTAATCAAGACCTTTCATTTGATACCCATATCGGCTACCTTCAATGAAATTTTTTTTTGGGGGGTCACTCTCCTATATGGGGAGACCCCCCTTAAATGCCTTATAAAATTATTTTATAGTTGAAGTTTGAAGAGATCACCATTTTACACCTACACACAAAATTTGATGTTTCTAGCTTAAGCAGTTTCCGAGAAAAACTGCTGTGACACACGGATGGACGGACGTACAGACGGACAGACTGGTCGCGAAACTAGTAGGGTTTTGTAAAATTATTTTAAAACCCTAAAAATGTTGCAAATATTCGTAAGGTTTCTGAGATGGACGGCTGTAAAGTTTACCTAAATTGGCAATTTTGCTGGGGGCTGCGCCTTAACTGATTGGCTTAGAATGCTTCGTTCATAGAACCAAAATTCAGCTTGTGTCTGGAAATCAGTACAAACCAGGAATACTTGTAGACACCTCATATCATCGGGTTGACGATATCGTTCAACAGTTAAAGACATTCCAAATAGAAGTTTTTTTTTGAGCTTCTCAATTGCTCTGTATAACCAAGTTAGTGATGAATTGATAAGATATTTACTGATGTATAGTTAGATAAATAGTGATCGAAAACTAAAGTTTCTTATGGCAAGTACGAATTTGTCTGGTAAATGCATTCATTCTTGTTTATTATTACATCTTCTTTCATAATAGGATTCTAGTCAGAAGCTTGAAACAAGATACACAGTTGTTGCCAAATAATTGAATGTTATAAATTACATACTAAAAAAGTCTAAATGGTTTGGCTGGATTTAAGTCTGCAATGAGTTTCCCCTTTGTTATTTATTTCAGTGATCAGTAATGTTTCGTTCATTCCCAATATTTTTTCATCCAAAGCTCCACTGAACCAATTTCTATACGTGTAGGAAACTCTAAGATACTGGTAGCTTAAAAACGGCAACTAGAAAGCTTGTAGTGGCATTCAAAATAAACTTAAATAAGTATTTAAGTTCATAATTTTTACGCAAAATAAAATGCTAGCGGTTCACTTCCAGATTTTGATTTGAAACTTATCATAATGCTCAACAAATACAAGGGTGAGGATAATGACCTAGTAAATTTAAACTTAAACTACAATAGAAATAAATCGGACTGCTTCAAGAGTAAAAGCTGAAATTTAAAGTATCACTTATATTAAAGGAAATATGTACTCAAAAAGCATAAAATCTCTATAGCCATCAAAACTTAACCTTATACGTGCAATCATACTTTTAGGTAACTTTTCGTAAAGATTCTGAGTTTGCTTCCATTATAACTCTCGGTGCGGACTGTCTGGAAGCAGACAGGGCGGAATTTTTTACAAGGGCCATTAATTAAATTGCCTGAATGTACAAAACAGCAATTTCCCCTCCCTTCTTTGATTCGCTTCCTGACTAATAATAGTAAAATTTCCACCTGTACGAAAAGCATGAGCAGGTGAAATTATCTTCCCTTGAAATAAGCTTCGTATTGCTATTTCCTGTTATTGTACAATTGCTTTTGCGATTTCTATCTTCTTTATTGTCTGTCTGCTGACTGCATGAGAACAATCACAAAATATCACTATATGCAAATTGCTTTCTGACTTGCATTTCTAGAGAAACACTTCTGAAATTAACAAATTGGACTTCAGCGCCCTTTAACCCGGTGAAGGATGCTAATAAATCAAAAATATGAGTAATTGACTCTTTTTAAAATCACAGATGCTGTCTATGTACGAGTACATATGTTTAAGCGTTATTGACTTTCAAAGATATAAAGTATGTGATATAATTGGCAAGCAGAACTGTGCATAATGAAGGGAATTGAGGCTCATAGTAAAAACACTATTTAAGTTTATAATTCATACTGGCTAGCAAACCCAAGGAATTGGGTCAATAAAGCTTTCAAATTGCATTTAAGTACCCTTTTCTTTTAAGATTAATAACCAATTGCATACCACTTTTTCAGTTTTTATATACTTCCACCAGAAATAATTTTATATGCAGCAAAATTTTAAAGTAAGTATTATATACGTACTCTTTTTAAAGTCTTCTAAAATAACTACAAAACCCTACTTATTGTACTATCTGCATATCAATCGTTCCGTTCATGTATCCATGTTTACGTTACAATAGTTCTCAAACTACCTGCTTTAAGCAACAATCATTAAATTTTGTAAAAAGCCAAAAAATTATGATGTTTACAAATTTATAAAACAAAACAAGTTGGGTAAGGTTTTACTACCAGAAAGGCATTGTAACCTACCTAGCGTTCAAAACAACTTTTCTGATAACATAAATTGCTGACTTGAATTATGATTCCGTTGAACATACGAGTACTGGAAATCGTTCAATTATATACAAAAAATTTAGTGTTCCTTTTATAGACACAAAACATGTGCTATTTTTTTCCATGTCAAAAAAATTTGCTGAGTACTCGACAACATATTCAAATAAATTTTTCGTTATTTTAGTAGTAACTAAAGTGTTGAATATATTTTCATGGATGCGTTTGATATGGCTTCCATTGGAAATATTTATACAACAGAAATTGTTCCGTAAACAATTTTTAATTTTCAAAGCGGCGGTCAATCAAACTACTGTTTGCATCATGCAATAATCTGCAAGGACAGAAAGTCGCAGATCTAATGGTCTCTTAAAAATATTTTGCTGTGAGCGCATTCAAATATCACCTATTCATACACAGATAGATGGATGGACGGACAAGCAAAGTGGCAAAATGCGCAAAACTCGTTTTACAAAACCCTTTAAAACTTCTAAAAATTTGAAATAGGATCCCTTCATAGATGGAATTGCCTTAAAATAATGTTTTTGCGAACAATAGTCAATATGATTACCATATGAAAGGCATGTCAAGATCAGGTACTGAGAGTTTTATGCCAAAGTTTTAAGGAGAAAGGAAAGTCAAAACATTAAAACAAAAATGAGTTCTACTCTTTTTTGCGGTTGAAGACTTTCAAGTCGTATTATATCTTTATGGGTATAATGGCAGCAAATAATTTTGACAGCGAAAGTCCTTCAGCGATGTAAATGTTAATATGAATGGTAAATTTCACATTTACACCCTTAATGTCAAGGTAAGTTACTTAAATGTTATTATAATCACACTTTCATTTCATGAGGAATGAATGCCGTGAAAACTGGATCAGAGAAAATTAATTTTAAAATTATATTGTATAACGAACCGGAATGACTCTTACCACAAATCTCTGTTTTTCTACGTGAAACGCAAGCTAGCAGCAGGGTTTTCAGTTGGATTTAAGATCAGACTAATTTATATATGTGGGTTGGGATCGGTTTACGTTTGAAACCTCTTTTTTTTCGTCGGTTTGTTCTGCTCTGGAGCATTTTTCAAATCCTAGATTGATATTTGAACTCCGCCATAGACTCACCCAAGCCTGTTTGAGAAAGGAGGAGGGAACCCTTTGTTTCCCCAACACATAGCTTCCACGATTCCTCATCCCAAACCCCCCAAGTAAATGGTGGTAAATGCTCTCGGGGTGCACACTGGGTTTACTGCTTCCCCAATGATGTAACCCTGAATGCCGAGAAACGCTAATATCTGTAAGTACATTTACAGCTCTGCTATTAAATCCCACGTATACTTCCTTTGGGAGGACGTAAGAGCGTGAAGGCGAATCTTCCGCACCTGATAACGGAATCGACGCAACAACCATGCCACCGGAATGGAGGTTTGGCGACGGGCCAACTCCCCGTCCCTGGAAAACGTTTAAATGTTCCAAAACATGCAGATTACCCTGGCGCTGTTAAGGACCTTCTACAACAGGCCAGTCAATATCAAATAAAAATACTGGCAGTCCAGGAAATGAATTGGACTAGAAACGACATTCAAGACATGCGATCGCACACAATATTCAAAAGTGGGAAGCCTACTTGAAAACGAGAATTCGGAGTGGCCTTCATTGTCGATAGGGAGTTCAAATCGCATGTTATTGATTTTAAGACAGTTAATGAACGGTTGTGTGCGATCCGTGTAATGGTCACGCCCCGAATCGAAGAAAAGGACGAAGAAACGAAGGAAAAGTTTTACAATCGCCTGGAAAGGCAGGTTGACTCATCGCCCACAAACGGCACAAAAATTATTCTGGATGATTTTAACGCTAAGGTTAGCAATGAGCTATCTCATCGGGGGACGACTGGACGATATAGCCTCCACGATGAAACAAATGACAACGGCCAGCGCCTGATAGATTTTGCATGTAGCCGAAGTCTAGTCATACATTCGACTTGCTTCCCACATCGACGCATTCATAAAATGACCTGGGTATCACCGGATGGCAATACACAAAACCAGATTGATCATGTACTGATCCAACAACGTTGGGACTCGAGCATACTTGACGTCCGTACATACCGAGGAGCGAATTGTAACTCAGATCATTACACTATCAAATTAAGCTATTGATGTCGTATGTCAAAGGCATATTCGGCGAATACCAGTCTGCGAAGACCAGTCTGCTCAAAACGGCGTCTGTGGCAAAACATTTTATGGAGACCCTCGACAACCAGCTGGCTCCCATCTTATCAGACGAATCGTTAAAGACGGACAACAAGCTTTGGGTGGAAGTGAAGATGGCTATCAGGACAGTGGCAAAACAGACGATCGGATATCAAGCCCGGTGCCAGAGGAATGATTATTTCGATGATGAGTGCCAGAATGCGTTAGATAAAAATAATCAGGCGTACAAAGAACACGTTGGTAGGAAAACCAAGACGGAGAGAGAACACTATGAAAATCTCAGAAGAGTAGCGAATAAGATAATTAGGATTAAGAAAAAAAAATACTATGACGACTCATTGAGAAGTATAGATGTAAGTTTAGTGAGTAACAACACAAGACAAGCATACAAAGACGTGAAAAACCTGAAATGTTGTTATCAGCCCAAAAGCACGCTTTGTCGTGATGACGTCGGCAATATCATCGCTGATGGAACCAAGATTATAGACGGATGGCTATCATACTTCAAGAATCTCCTGAATCCCCCGCACAGCTCCAGAACATCGGAGCCTATAGATGTCTGCGGAGAGCTCACATTGGCTCCACCAACTCTGGATGAAGTTTGTTTCATCATCAAAGCCCAAAAGAATAATAAACCACCAGGAATCGATGAGATTCCAGTGGAGCTCATCAAATATGGAACAATAGTTCATCAAGCTATTTACAAAATCACCCAGCACATTTATCAACAGGAACATATGCCAAAAGAGTGCAGCCAATCAATTATCTTATATTCCCTATCCACAAAAAAGGTGACAAGCTACAGTGCGAAAATTATAGAGGCATATTACTACTTTGCACGGTGTACAAAATATTTTCTAAGATCTTAGAAAATAAAATCGGATCATACGCCAACGGTATTATTGGGGAGTATCAAGGTGGTTTTAGAGCAAGAAGATTGACGATAGACCAATTGTTGACAGTCAAACAGGTACTTGAAAAACGCTTGGAGTTCAACATAGACGTGCACCAAATTTTTATTGACTTCAAGCAAGCAAACGACAGTATTGATCGTGACGTACTGTACCAAATAATGCTTTGCTTTGGCATCCGAGCCAAATTAGTTCGTCTTACCAAAATGACAATGACGTCAATGACCTCCCAAGTCCGCATCAATAACCAACTCACCGATGGCTTTAACACAAATATCGGACTAAGGCAGGGAGATGGGCTGGCCTCAATGCTATTCAATTTGGCTCTGGAGTACGTCATAATGAAGCTTCCTGTCCACACGCGAGGAGCATTACTGTACAAGTCGACCCAAGTAGTAGCCTATGCGGACAACATCAACATTCTTTCACGGTCATTAACAACTGCCAAAGAAATCTTCCTGTAACTCGACAGCGAAGCAAAACTAGCAGGGCTACAAATCAATGCAAATAAAACAAAGCTCATGACACAGTCACGGAAATATACCTCAAAAACACAAAAAATCACACTTGTTGAATATAGTATCGAGAATGTTAGTGAATTTGTGTATTTAGGCGCCAAAATAACGAAAACGGGCAATGAAAAAGACGAAATACGCCGAAGAGTACAGCTCGCAAATGAAATATTTTATTCAGCTTAAATGATCTTGAAGACCAGCTGCATACACACGAAAACAAAGTTCCAACTATACAAATCTGTGATAAGACCTGGGTTATGCTATATGTGTGAGACATGGACCCTAACCCGAGCATCCGAAAATATATTGAACGACTTTGAGCGAAAGGTCCTGAGGCGAATAATTGGAGCGAAGCTAGACGGGGACCAATGGCGAATTCGATACAATCATGAGCTGTATTAAATTTTTGACGAACCGGAGGTCTCAACGATTGTTAGACTGCGGAAGCTGCAATGGGCTGGAGACATGAATCGTATGGACGAACAACGGATACCCAAGAAGATATTCGTTGGAAGAACTGAATCCCGGAGGCCAGTGGGAAAACCAAGGAAACGCTGGTCTGTCTCGGTCACCGAATTCGGAATTCCAGAATTGAAGCACATGGTCAATGGACCGAGACAGTTGGAGGCGCTGTTTGCAGGAAGCAAATTCCCGAGAGGGGCTGTAGTGCTAAGAAGAAGAAGATTGGTATTTGAGGCATGCATGAATGCACACTTGCAAGTGTAAACAATGCAAAAATTCTATTGAAAAAACTTTTTGCGCTATGACCAACATTGTCTCTATACCAACGATAAAATCCATCCAATTCAGGAAAATATTCCTTTTGAGACATTGACACAACGCAAAGTACCACAGCATTGCCATTCGTATGCCCAGATCTGAAAAATCCATTTGGATGCCCCAAAGGAGAAACAACAGAGCATGTTGTTAGAGTATGCATTCTTCTAAGAGCAGATTAAATTAAGAATAAATTGTGAGCGCTATTTTAAGAGGCTCTGCAATATTTTTCGTGGACCGTGTTTGTAAAGTATGAACCTGCTTACTTGCAATGGAACCCCAGAGCATCTACGCCACCGCTAAAAGGACAGTTACTGGTACCCCTTAAGAAGCAAAATGCTTTCTCATACTCCCAACAACATAACAAGTAAGATGTCCTACAACATCACACTACCATATTTGAACCGTATACAAATTTAAAATAAGACTACAAACAAACATTAAATTCAGTATTCAATTAGGAATAGAGTTTGCAACTCGTATGTGGCTTAAATAAAAACTATAAGATAACAAGTTGAGTAGACAGAACTGCGGTCATGTTGGAAGGGTTCTAATCTAAACTTACAATTTGCGGATTTATAGAATGATTGAATTCAAGAAAAACTTTTATGACATGCTCAACAAATATATTCTTCCCTTAAAGGAACTCCATTTTAACCAGCCAACGTTTTGTTCCAATATTGCTACTATCATTAACTAACCTGAATCTTAAATGTCCTTTTTGTGCATTTAATCTGAAAATGTGGAGGAAATCCAATCAAAAGTGTAGTGTATGGTTCGACAAAAAGCCCATGTTGTAGAAAAATCCCATATGGTTGTTATAATCGGAGAAAATTCAAATGGCTATAGCTTCTGCAAATTAAATTAAAACTTATAGAATAAAACGATACTTTAAAGAACTACTAAATGGCTGATTTCATCCAATTTAACAATACTTATACAGTTTTATTGACAAAAATTTTGAATCCTACTATTATTAGCAAGTTCATCGAATTTCAATCTCTAAGTTACTTGTAATTGGATGTACCTCCATGATTTTTAAGGGCTTTGTGTAAGAAAAAACCTACTAGTTTCACATCCTGTCTGTCTGTCCATCTATCCATATAACAAGAAATTTCTCCCGGAACTATAGAAGCTCAAACTTTATTAAAAGGTCAGAAATGGTGATCTCTCAAAAGTTTATGTCTTATCAAATATTTAAAAAAATTTGAAGGAGGTCGCTCCTTATAACTAATTGGGCCTTAAAAAAAATTTATATAAAATGTAGTCGAGTATGAAAATCAAAAGTCTTTGCACATTCAGAATTTGAAAAAGTCATTTTTTTTCATTAGAAGTCCAGGGGGAGGCAAGATGCACGTACAATATTTTTGTCCCCTCCCCTCGCGATTGGACACCATTGAGCCGAAGATCTAAAAAAAATGATGAAAGTAGGTCTTTATGAGTACAAGGTCAACAAATACTTCAGGAATCAAAATTCACTCAACTCTTTTAATAATAGTTTGATTTGTAAATTTTACTATTTTCCCTAAAAATTGAAACGGTGCCCTTAACCTTCTTAAAAGTTTACATTTAATTAGGTAGATATAAGATCCTTATGCCTACGAAATTTCGTGGGTACAAATCATAATAAAGTTAGTTATCGTTATTTCAATTGTATGGAATTACAGCAACAACAATAACACATGTTGATAGTTGATACATATTTCAAATCAACCTATTTAATTTTCTTCGGATTTTCATAGAAATTTAATGATTAGTGTTTTACTTGAATATGTTTAATGAGCCGAGCATTCAGAAAAATTATTTAACTTTAACAAAATCGTGGCTGTTATGTACTTATGGAAGGAGTCCTACATCAGTTAGACAAATTTGAACCATTCCTTACATATATGAATGATAAAAAATTCATGTCGTCGATTCATGGCATCAGAAAATTTTATCCGCGTCCTTGGATCGTTACAAAGTTCTTCTGCTAGGAGCCCTCTCCTGCTCCCACAGCTTGTTTTATCTATAAATTGTAGCTACTCATTCACAGTCATTCCTTAAATTCAATCAAGTTTACCTTATATGTTGAAGTTGAAGAAAGATAACTCAAATTTATTCTTCTCATTTAAAACAGCCACTATTTTGTTTTAAGATTACTAATGTCGCTAGCAGAACTATGGTCCTCAAATTTGATACGCGGTGGTCAAGACGCTGAAAAACCATTTATTCTCTAATTTCCGCTGTTTACAATAACACCACGGCTTATGATAAATCTCGATAAAAACTTATATTTCTGAATGCTCGTCAATTTCTAACTCTCGTGAGGTTTGGAATGAAGTGTTCTTATCTTCTCGTCGACGCGATACCAACTTCCAACAGAACGTTCCACTTGCGTTAGAAAAGCTGACCATGCAAACATGCGACCACCAGACATGCTGAGTGGAGCTCTGGTCGTATAAATTGATATAGCATGTTCGCTTATGGCAATTGCTGCGTTGGTTGAAGTATCGAACAATGTTACAATGCAAGTGTTGCACTGCGGACAAAATTGCACGCTAACGTGAAGTATCGGACAATTTTGCAAGCATCGGACAATGTTGCAATGCTAACACTGCCGCCACAGAGCTAACCCTCAAAGATATTCTGATGCCTATCATTTTTTAAGCTTTCATGCAAATGCTAACAAACCTGTAGTGTCTGAGTCGATAAAAAGCATATATAGTTCCACAGCCATATGGTTCGTTAATAATACAGCTCCTATTGTTTCATAGAAATACAGGAAAATCCAAACCGCTCTTACTTCGTTAAATACTATTCATCTACTTTTATTGAATTTAAGGGTACCGTTACGATTTTATTCGATAAAATGTAAATTTGGTGTATCATACTTTTACTAACAAAGTTGAGTGAATTTGGACTTCTCACGTATTTGATGTTGTTGTGGTCATAAAGCCATAGCCATTCCAATAGAATCGCAATGAAATAATCATCAACGGGATGATGTCTTCCTCAACTAGAAAATCATCGGTTAAATTTGAAAAAAACGGATCGGGGAAACTTTCAAAAGAAGTTTAAGTGGGATTACCAGAAGCAATGTCCTCTTTCTGATAATCGCAACTCTTGCTCAATGGTTCCTGATGACAGAAATCTAACTAATGACAAAATAGACCTCTATTTGTCGAAGTTAAGGAAACTGACGTTGAACAAAATTGGGAAAATAATTCCCAAGATTCAACATCGAAACAGTATGAAAGAATATAAACCACCGACCAATGCAAGGTCAGATAGATTGAGAAGCCTTCTTCTCACACGCATCAACAATATTTATCGGCGATTATTGGACTACAACCATCCCTCGTCGGCTTTGTTGAAATTACATCTAAAGAATGTCCAAAATTTAATGCGTTCATACTTTAGGAGTGAGGTTAGCTATTAATGGGCAAAAAAACTGAGAGGTATTAGCCCACAGGATCTAAATGGCATTTTCACAAAGGTGATTAGTTTTTTCCGTAAGAAGTCTTGAGTGAAGGTCCAATCTTGAATTCGCTAGTGATGAGATAAATATTCTAGATAGGGCTGGTATCGAAATTGATAGTATGACTCCGAATAGAAACGGAAACAGTATTATATGTGATGGATTGCAGAAGCTTGTCCTGATTGGAATACATTTAAATTGGTTCATCTACCAAACCCTGAGAGAGGGAATCATATATTTTCAGAGTTCGTTGAAGCAAAAGTTTCCAAGTTCAAATCAAGCCTGAACGACGAATCAATTCTTCATTTAAATGAAACGTTAACATCTGACCTCATTCTGAGCTTGAAACTTATTGGTTACTTTTTCAGCTATGAACACTCGTTGAGCATTTCATATTTCCCAAATGAGTGGAAAAAGCTAAGATTTTTCCGATCTTGAACAAAGGGAAAGAATCTTCATGCTATAATAGCTATCGCCCAATCAGCTTGCTTCCTAACATCAGCAAAGTGTTTGAAGTGGTACTAAATAAACCATAAAATGCCCGCGTTGAGAAATATGAGTTGATGTCAAACTGCCAATTTGGCTTTCTTGGCAATTATTAAACCATAGATGCGATAACAAAAGTAACCTCAGACATCTATTGGAAATGAAACAACAGCGAATATGTTGGACCATATCCCCTTGATATGGAGGAAACCTTCGATACGGTGTGGTAATATGGAATAATTTTTAAACTCCTTCAGTGCAGGTTCCCCAGACACCTTGTTACCATGATGTTCAACATGTTATGCGGGAAATCATTTGTTGTAACTGATGGAAATCAGACAACAATGCGCGACTTCAATGTCTTGAATGGTCTACAGCAGGAAACAGTTACTGCGCCTTTGTTTTTCTCAATATTCATTTGCAAGCAATTGAACGGTTTTAATTTTAACGTCTTGCCAACGCGATCATTGCTAGCGTTTGCGGATGATCTGATCATCTATACGGCAGACCAAATAGCTAAAATAGTTCTGAACAATTTTCAAAAAATGTTCGATGATGTGCAGTTGTACACTGACAATTGGCGAATGTTTCGGACAACGCTGCAGGGGGTCAGTCAAGACCTGAAACGTAATTAGAACCTTTTCCACATTATGGCCGGTGAGGGTAGTTCAGAACGGGTTCCATATAAATCCTTTATTTTATACCTCGGTTTTCATCTCGATCAGTATTTGTATTATACTGAACATGTCAAAATCATGCTCAGTAAAGCATAAAAAATAAGCATGGCCCTTCAGCGACTTTTTCATTCCAGCTACACTGCCCAAAATGTCAAAGTTATCTGTTACAAGACCCTGGTTAAACCAGTTTCGACATATGGATGTCGGGTCTAGTACAACTAGAGTGCTGGTACTATGGAAAGATTAAGAGTTTTTAGAAGGGAATGTCTTCGTGCATCTACTGGTTTGTACAAAAATTCTGAAATAGAATGGGAACATTATGTATCGAATAGAAAAATTTTTCAAGCTTCTAAAGTGATAAGATTCTATACCTTCATATTGAAACTTCTTCGGAATCATATCGCAAGATCTATAACTGTGAGCAAAAACTCTTCGATTTTACTACCGTTCTACCCTACGGATGGCTTTATTGCAGCTTGCCTCTCTACTGGCTTCGTTCCTGCACAAGCATTCGTGTATTTGGACATGAATCGATATGTTTTTGATTCTAAAGGGGTTCCAATTATATATCACACATTTAGACGGGCCACCGATACGGAAATAAGGCATGGTATAAAGAATAACAAGGTATGATTCCTCACAAAAGCTCAATCGTCATTTAAAGGTTTTGTGACGTCACATGGATTGAATCGGTTGGATCGGCAAATGTTGATATCATATGCACCCCAGATATACTCAGAATTTAATAACTTAATCTATCGATATTGATCTTAATAGTAAAGCTAAAGAAGTGTTTCATAGATGCAAAACATATTTTCGACTCAAACTGAGTTTAAACATGTGCAAAAGTGAGGAAACATCTCCATGACAGCAATGTGATATTTATACGTGTAATATGTAGTAAAACCGAATTACCTGCATAAAATAAAATTGCATGCAACTTATTCTTGCAATATTCGAATTCATAAAAATTCCATAGGATTTTTCAATGAGAACGTTACGTGTCTCATTGATTATCCTTGAATTCAAATTGAATAAAATTTTAAAATTAACGATTCCCTAAAAATCGTTTATGCTTGCTGAAAAACGTTACATTGAATAAATCGTTTGTCTCACAATTCAGGAATTGAAAAATATTCATTTTTCGACATTTGTACGCATCACTTACTTTGTTGCTTATGTTGTACATAAATGAAATGTATGGAAAATTAAAGATAATGTATTGAAATTCCAGAGAAGAAACTAGTTAATGTATTTAAAACATTTGCTAAAAGTGTACCTTAATCAGATCAGATAATAATATATTCAACATACTATTAGCTCAAAATGCGCACCTATACCGAAGCAGAGCAATTGCTTTTATCATAATATGTATTCCTTGAACTTGAAGATTTATTTATATTAGTATGAACATAAAATTAATTACAAACATAAAAATCAAGCAAGGAAATGGTTTTTTATGAGAAATCTCTGATTTTATTTCAAACAAGTCCTGAAATCCATATAAAATTCATTAACAAATGCATTCTATCTGAAAGCTCCGATCCATATGGCGTCACATAAAAAGCTTTTTTCATGAGTGAGCATACCTTGTTATCCTTTATGCCATAGATATAAGCTATTTTTCGAATTTGAGCGTACGAAAGCAACAATATCAATGCAAATACTCTTTTACCAAATTTGTTGAGGCTGGTCGGACTGGAACGGAGCAATCTAGGTATTGCTGGCTGAATGGCAATGTCGAAATTATTGTGTCTGTGTTTATTTTCTGGGGTTTTTTTTTTGTTTTTCACTCCTTAGTTTTTGTGCTTCAGCTCATTATTGCTATATTTCGTGTTTGTGTTGTTTGTTTATGTTAGAAATTAGGGGTATCTTTCAATATTCAGGATAGGTATTTGTTATGCTTATTATATTACCGCTGTGCTACAATCA
Source organism: Odontomyia ornata (assembly GCA_963969285.1). NCBI lineage: Eukaryota > Metazoa > Arthropoda > Insecta > Diptera > Stratiomyidae > Odontomyia > Odontomyia ornata. Next base: position 320,363,005 of record OZ017738.1, read on the forward strand.
ACATAACACAAAATAAGGAACGTCAAGTTACATATGATTCGCGCTTATATGATGTTGACAAATAAGAGAACTGTCATTGTGGCAAAAGTTATTGAAGAAAATGGATGATTTCGAATTGATTTTGATGTTTATGTTTTTGATAATGCGTTATAATTTTGTTGATGAAAGTCTTCAATGGCGTAGAAGAAATATTAAATTAAATATTACAATACTAGAGTGGAATTGGTTTTAACATATCACAACACATGTTTTCTGCATAATTCCTCACAACTGGATAAAATTTTACTAACCCTTTCAAATGGCAAACAATGTATCATTGTCACTTAAAGAAAACAATATATTTGACATACTTACATAAAAAGTTGGTTCGATTTCAAGTTTTCATGTTGCGTATGTCATCCTTATGTCAAATGTACTCAATGCCTTATAAAATATTCGGGTTCAACTTTTTTGACATTTGCTTTATGTCTGCTTATGTTCAATGTAGCTCAGCCTTTAGGCTAAGAAATAACGTTTAATGCTTAGGTTAGGAATATTGTGATAGCATATTATGAGTATAAGGTTATGTGTTTGTTTGAATTAGATCAGATGCAGGATAAAAGTTTACAATTGTGTTAAAAATTCAATTAATTTTTGAATAGTGTTGATTGGTTTTTACTGCATTTTTCAATTGGGTTTAAAAATATGTAATAATTTTGATTAAATTGAATACATTGTTTTTTTTTTTGAATAAATGTTTTATTTGATAATATATAAGTTTAGAGAGCAGTTTGGGCCATTAAGTTTTAGTATTTTTATTGTCTGGAATTTGCATTACATTCTTTGGAAATGCATAACGATTAGATTTGAGTCAAGTGCATTTGGCTTAGAAGGGTTTTGTACTCAACTTCACACATGTAGACACCAATCTTGAATCAACTTCACAAAAAAACTTAGCAACATCTATAACGAATACTTAAACCATTGTTGCACTATTTTAACCAGCACAATTTCCTTGCAATATTGCAAGCAACCATCAACCGAATAAAACCTTAAAGATGTTCTCCTTACTCATTTGTTTTTTTTTTTCGTTCAGTGAAAATCTGATCAAAATTTTACGGTCTAGATTGATGGAAAGCCTGAATATTTGGGAAACCATAGATAGATAGTTTTTGTTGCAATCAGTGAAAATTCAAACGACTATAACCTATATATGACTCGATTGATTGAAACTTAAAGAGTATAAGTTCCTTATGTAGGATGACTTAAACGTAAAATTTTAGAAAAAATGAGTATCCTCCGACTTTTATGGTATTTCTTATTGTTAAATCTATTAGCCTGATTTTCTTCACCTATAAACTACATGCTTGCATCAGTAGTTTATGGTCTGTACTTATAATAATGAACTTGGGGAAAAATCTCAAATTTACTCAATATTTTGATTTGAAACGACCACCATTTTTTTACGATAACTAATGTCACTCGTCAAATATTCGCAAAGATATTCATGATAAATACTTTTGCTGAAACATTGATGCAAATCCTAGCGAATCTATGGTGTCTGAGTCGAAAGGAAGTGCATACTGTTCCATAGTCATGTGTTATACAGGAAAATTTAAACAAATAAAACTTCTTTCGATACTATTCAATCTTTTTGACATTTTCAAAGCTTATGAGTCTTATAAGTAACCACTTGGGTATCGAATTTCATTGAATTTAAGGGCACGCATACCATTTCATTGAAGTAAATGTAAAATTGATAAACCGTAATTAACTAACAAAGTTCAGTGTATCTCAGCTGCTGAATTGTTTGTCGTTGCTGTATCCATAGAGAAAGCTGCCTGTGTGATATTATCTAGATTTTTCAGACTTCTCAATGTACCAACCAACGTTCCTACCAGTTTTGTTGCCCTCGCCAAATCGATGGGATCTTTCTGAAGAATTTCGCTGAGTGAATGAGTAAGCGATAAAACGAAGTGTGACAGTTAAGTAATGAGACTAATTTCATTGCCGTGCTTGTAGTAAACCTGCGGCCTTGAAATTTCCTTTCCCTTCTCCGGCATTCTTCCCCTTTTTATTCATATATTTATCATTGTTCTTGCTTATTTAGTTCCCCTGCTGTGTCGTGCTGAGTAGACGTGTGTTGGTGGTGCTCGTCACGTAAATGGAGAAACAAAATCAAAAGCAACACATCACGATAAAATTTTGTGCCAGATTGCGCGAAACAGCTTCGGAAACGTACGTAAAATTACATGGTGATAGTGCTTTTAGTCGTGCCCAGATGTTTCAATGGCAGAAATAGTTTAAGGAGGGGCGTGAAAGCGTGGAAGACGAGGCGAGGAGCGGGGGAGACCAGTCGAGGTGCAGATTGATACAAATGCGCAGATTGTGCGTGCCATAATCTGCGAAGATTGGCGTTTGACAATTCGAATGTTGACCTCGGAACTGGATATGATCCGTGAAACAGTCAGACAAATTTTAACCGACGATTTTGGGATGAAGAAGTTGTGCGCGAATGTGGTTTCGAATAACATTTCTGTAGAGCACAAGCAGCATCGAATGACCGTCACAGTAGACTGTTTTGAACAACTGGAAAACGATCCCATGCTGCTTGATCGAGTTATTACAGGCAATGAGAGCTGATCTTTCCAATCCGTGGTCAAAAAAACCCATTTTGAGTCGATCCAGGTGGTCGTGACGAGGGTACTCGTGGACATCCCAATCGAAGAGTTCCAGAAATGTTACGAAGCATAGAAAAAGTGCTGCAATCATTGTACAGCTGCCCAATGTGACTACTTCGAAGGGAATGGCAGAGTTGTAGAATAATTTAAAATATCAGGTTTTCATGGAATCAGTCTCATCACTTAATTGTCACACCTCGTATATTGGGGTTGTGAGTTAAGCAGGGTACACACGGCACCAACTTAGCGACATCCAGCACAACACGGGAACAAAATTTCAGTTTTTTTGTTGGTCGGCGATCGACTTTTGCATGTCTGTAGTGATGTTTGTATTGGTAGGTAGGTTGTAGGTTGAGCTGGACCGAAATCAATTTTTTTGATTTTTGTTGGGCGTAGTCAACAAGTTGTAGATCAATTTGTCCTGTCTGGATGAATGTTTAGAACCAATTTATTTATCCTGAATAGTTGATACGTGATACACCGTAAAAGTGTGTATTGGACGTGGCTCAGCAATGTGTACAATATATCTATCTGCTGAACGAGTTTTCCTAGTTTCACCTCGTCCCGCTGGATGATTGCAGATTTACTATTTCCTGTGAAAACTTGCTGTGACGTAGTGGTGGATAGATGGACGTACAGATAGGTAGCGGTATGAATGAGGCACTTTAAAAGAACTTTTATAAAATCCTAATAAGAACGAGGAGAATGATATATATTTTTTTGTGGTTAGGAGGTGAATGCCAGGTGAGGACTCCCATGCTCGCAAGAAGGCGGCTAGACTTTCCACTAAACACCTCCCCTGTCAACCCAAGAACCCAGCCTGGGACCGTTTGACACATTACTTCGGGCCAGGTCTCGTTTTATTAGGCCACTAGGCGCCTTCAAGCTGGGGGATCCCTCTTCTAGCGGGAGGTGTCAGATAAGCGATCCTGCAGCCCCAACACCACCGGCTGCTGTGAGTCTGTTTTCTTTTAGGACTGCCTCTTCTCTGTGCCTGTGCCAAACGTTTTCAGTATACCTCCTTACTGAAAGCGCCGCCCCGTATTTCTGCTCCGTACAGTAGCACTGGCCCTACAGCTTTAACCAAGAGGCATTTTCTTGATGGGCTGGGTCCCCCTACGTTAGCCTTAAGTCAACTCAGAGCCGATACTCCCAGAGTAGCCTTCTCTGCTGTTGCTCTGATTCGCTCAGAGAAACTCATCTTCGAGTCGATCAGTAGCCCCAGGTGCTTCACGGCTGGCTTTGATTTGATTAGTATGTCTCCAATACTGATCATCCTTAATCTAGGGATTATATTTTTTGTCAAGATGACCACTTGGGTTTTCTCAAATGCTAAACTGGGCCTGTAAGCAGTCATACAGTCTCTCCTTCGGCGCATTAGCATACCTAGCCTAAGTTGCGCTTATTCAGCGGTGCACTCACCAACCAGACTCATCTGGCATCTCCAGTATCACATTTCACAGGTCTGGACCAAGGGCAGATCCCTGGGCAACACCCAATGCAACTTCAATCCTTTGTTGCCCCTGTGTCATGTTGTAGAGCAGGGTTCGGTCCTTCAAGTATTCGCTCAAAAGCCGCATTAGATATTCTGAAAATTGAAAAGAGTTTTCCTGTGTATCCAGAATATTCATCCATCTAGTGGAGTTGAAGGCATTCATGACATCGAATGTCACCAACAGGACAATCAATCGCTTGGTGCGACTTTATGCCTCTGCCACTTGGACTGCGTTGTCATCCTCTGAAATCGCATCAATGGTGGAGTTGCCGAGCCTTGCTGCCGAGGATAAAGGTCCGCAGCAGCACGAATTACGTCGGTTAGTTTTCCCTTGATGAGTTTTTCTTTAGTACGATGAGCGCGTTTGAGACAGTGCCCTCCAAAGCATTAAACTTGGCTTGGAAAGATGATGTCAATTCTTTCAGCGTTAGGTATACACTAAAGAAGGTGGTTCCTGAGCACTGAACCCACACAAAACCATCGCCCCTATCCACAGCTCTCCGCCTGGAAACTACTTTTTCAAGCCCAGATGACGGCAGTATTCATCAAGATATCATGATACCGAACTTTTATGATAATCCCTCGAAAACTGCTCAAGTCGATTTTGGGCGGTTGAACTGTGGGGTAAGCTTAGTTGCAGGATGCAGGTCATCGAAGTTCTAATATTGTCTTGACTAGAGGCTTTCTGGAAAATCCGGCAATTTCACCGGATTTATAATATAGGGAACTTTTATCGGGTCCTTTGCATACTTGAGCGGTGTGACCATTTTCAAGGCATTTGAAACATTGAAGTGGCGCTGCTCTTTGCCGTATCGTATAGACAACCCACCTTATTCTCACTTTGGCCTTATTCAGAAATTGTTCGGTGTCCTTTTCAATTATGGCCAGACGTTGTCCCTATGGTTTTGTGGTGTCAGCGTTACTTTGATATTTGCTAGGGAGCTCCCTTTTGGTGGCCTCTTCTACCTCAGCCAGATCCGTGATGCAGTCAATGTCTCTTATTTCGATCGTTGCCATTGGCTCCAGCGAGGCTATATTTGCGCTTTTGCCAAGGACTTTTTTACTGCGTCGCAGAATGCTTCCCTATTGTCAGTCTCTGCTCCAAATTTAACCAGTATGTGGCTCAGCCGCATTGGTGACTGCTTTTATGGCTGTGCTGGTAGCTACAGGCCTGATGTTTCCCTGATATCAAACAGCACCTCAGCATAAAATCCACCATCTTGGGGTTTTACGAGTAGTGCCTGCTGCCTGAGTCTTTGTCATGGCTTCTTTCTCTCTTGTTTAAGACCAGGTCTTTTTTTGTAGGGCGTCCCTGCAAATCTTGTTTTCTGGCACTTTATGAAGGAGATTATTCACGGCTCTCTTTGCTCCTTTTGTCACCACTATCTGGATCTCCTTCGGTTGAGCTAGTTGCTATTTTTTTTATTGATTTTTGATGGTGGAGTTATCTGCGCGTGTGCTTTAGATTAAGCTCCCAGCAGTTATTTAGCCTTCTGCTCTTTTTTGGCCTTTTGGTGCTCTTCGGCCTTTAACCTGCTCCTTCGATAATGCCCTATGCGGTCTAGGAAGTTCTCTAATTCAAGGAGCGTAATCTTTACTGCTTTGTTGATTTTTCTGCGAAACGCATACAAATTGTATTCTTTTTAGAAAATCTCCAGCTTTAGGAAATAGCCTTTTTTCTTCATGTCGCTGGGTGGCAATTGAACCGGTTATTTCAGAAACCCCATAAGTCAAATGACCCTGACTTTTGGGAAATTAAAAAAAACTGTTTCATTTCAATCTAAATTTTTAAATTCCAAATATTTTAACTGGAGTAGATTCCTATAAGTTAAATACATATTAAATACTAGTTACTGAATTTTTGTGGTTTTTAATTTCGTTTTCGGTGACTTTCAAAGTTGAATGACTTATGTTGTTTCTGAAATACACTGAGTAATTTGCATAGCAAATCAATATTTATCATTCAATGAGTGAAATAAAAAACAAAAATACTTTAGAAAATTGCATTTATTTTACATGCATTATCAATATTAGAATGTCAAAGAAATAAAACAAGACAAAAAAGGTTAAACTCAGCATTCAGTCGTCCTCATAACTCATTGTGGTGCTTGTTGTTGTTGGCCAGTTGAATATTTCGGTGTAAAAGGACCTAATTATATCATTATCCGGTATATAGGATTCTAGTTTTCTTATATCTGCAATTTTTTTATGATTGATTGATATCTTTCCACTGGAGTACGATAATGCCTCGGGAAGTTTTAGTGGCGTTCTGTTGTTGTTGTTCAATCTGAAGGTGTACATGACTATGGAGTTAATAAACGGGTATGCTTTAACAAAATTTTTGTGCATATAAGAGTGTGAAATATGCATAAATCGGCTCATTTTTAGCTGAACCTTGCGGTCTCTTGGAGTGTTCCTACCAGCAGATTCCACAGACAGCATTGTCTTTTTGTAATGCTGAGGCCACCAATTTTTGTAGTCAACCACGTCTCCAGCGCTTACCTTCACTACAGAAAAACGGCTATTTTTACATGATGACTTTATCAAAAGTTCATACTCCTCTATCGTATATATTTGGTCTGTTCTTTTTATTCCTCTTTGAGCACTGCAAAATCGCTATCACTGGGTAGGAACGAGTGTCCTCTAATAGGAAAGTAGTGGTCAATAGTCTTGAACTTTTCCAAAGAGACCAAAGCAGAGAAAAATCTAAGAACAGTATGATTTTTGTTTTGGCCACCACACCCATCGGCAAAAACATGTAGGTATTTTATCGACTCCATGTTTTCCGTAAAATACCGCATAAGAACGAACACACCTCATTAGGTCCTTTCGTACCTTGACCTTCATGATATAAAAAGAATGTTGCTTGTCCTTTTTTTAGATCGTGAATACAAAAAACGCTCACTGTTATCTGGCGAAGATAAAAAATTTCTTGCACGGGAATATGTAGTGATTGTAGATTTTGTATGTAGTCAATTGCAATAGCACCAACTTCTTCATTTGACTTTGTTATTTCTGCAACAATATTCATCTGCTGTGAAAATTTTTTGGCTCGGCGTACATGAACTAATTTTTCAGCAGCTGCAACTCTCTTTGCACAGTCATTTAATACGTTGCTTTGTATTTTGACGGACAGTTCCTCGCAGGTACAGCATGTATCTACTTGTGGTCTACCGAAAGACAGATCAAAGTCTTCCTTAAAAACCTTCCTATAACATGAGTACTTAGCTCTTTCATTTCTGCTTAAACATATTGTACATTACGGTAATGTCTAGTTTCTCACTTAAGTAAGCCTTCTCTTGGGTAGTGCAAAGAGCTATTTTAGAGGGGAAAGAGTTAATGTGTTCGCGAATAGCATCCGTTATAATTCCAGGAATTGCATTTCCAGAGACACACTTCCTTCGTTTGTCGATTTGTGATTGCCCTACGCTAAGCAAAGAGCAAAGTCTTCTGACTCTCTCAAAATATATTCCATATAAGTAGCAAAAGGCTTTTTTGCAAACAACAACTTTCGGATTTTGTGTGTTAATTGAATAAACATAGCTGTTACCTCCATCCGGCTTTGATGACTCTACATGGTTCTTTCTTCGACGCCGTTGTTTCACTTAACTTATTGAAATGAATCCTTGCAAATAGCATTCCCGCTCAGTTTTTGTGTTTAGATCTCTAAACCGTTCTGACATGCATTTTTTTCTACACCTGAAAGACAAGAATATTCACTTCAGACTGATGTATGAGTAAATTGTAAAACTATTTACTTTTCGAAAAATGGTAAAGTACTTACATGCAATCTTCAGTCGATGGTGGTAATATTGCATGAATAATTTTACCGCTATAACTTTCATATTCAACTCCCTTTACTTTTGCGTTTTTAATAACTTCCCTTCTGTATTCGTTTGGCCTTTTAATACCTTTCTTTTTCCGCCGTGGAGTATCAATGTTGTTATCACCGTCAGTCACACGACTTACACTCATTTTTGATAGATATTCAAACTTTTGTATATTAGAAAAATAAAAAAATGGTCACCATAACAGAACTATTACAAAAACCAGTTTTGTTTGATTAATGTCACTAGCATCCTATAACGACGTCAACAGACTGATTGCATTTGTCTCCGTAAAACAACAATAATGTTGTAGCAAGTGCCCACTAGCGCTGCAGTTGTTGAAGAGGAGAAACTCCATAAGTCAGTGACTTATGGGATTTCTGCACTAAACGGAAACTGGAAACATCCACAACTGCCCATGGGAGGGCTGAACTAATGTTGTTTCTCTATAAAATGGTGAGTCTTGGGCTTGGTTGTGGATTTATAACAAAAAGTAAAATTCGAAAAAAAACAGACTTATGGGGTTTCTGAAATAACCGATTCAATTGTACTTTGCGACCATCGTTCTTGGGAGATGTTATTGGCTTCCGTTTTCGAATACAGAATACCTGCACATTTTCGACATTTGCGATTAAATTACACACTTTATTTGCCTGGTCAATCCTGTCCTTTCTTACCGCTATCTCTTCGTGGGCTTCAAAATGGTTCGTTATTATATCGAGATTTACGAGCCTTGCTTCAGTCGTTTTGATAGCGATCGCAACAGTGACCATCGAATCTTCTTTATATTTTCTTCTACGGCTCGAACATTTGATCCGTCCAGCAGAGTTTCCCGCTTTCCTTTCGAGGACGCTCTGGCAGTGGGACCATTTTGTTTACTGCGCCCGAACACCGCAGGAATCTCAATCTGGACAAGACTGTCTGTTAATCTCCGTTTTCACTGTCATTGTATAGGGTTATCCATTTTACGCTTGGAAAAGTAAAGCTGGGGAAAACACACAAAAAATTCAGACAGAAACAAAACTTTTTTCCATATAGAGACTAAACTTTGCCATTATACGTGAAATACAATATCATTAAAATATCCTCCACGGGACCTCTTATAGAACCAATCTTTTTGAGGTAATTTTCAATGACTTTTCGGCACAGTTTCGACAATATCTCAGCCATACCTTCACGAATATTGGTTTTCAATTACCCAAAATTTTGAGGATTGTTTGCGTAAACACGATCTTCACATAGCCCCATAAAAAGAAATCCAAAGGTGGATCTTGCGGGCCAATAGACATCACTCAATCTCGAAATTACGCGTCCTGGAAATTTCTCCTGCAAAAGTGCTCGATCAGCCTGTGTTGTGTAGCTTGTGGCTCCGTCCTGTTGGAAACACATCTTCTCCAGATCATAATCTTCAATTTCTCTCTAAAATAATCGGTTAACATCCGTCCATAGCGGTGACTGTAATGGCTCTTCCTTGATCGTTTTCAAAAAAATACGGGCCAATAATACCATCAGGCCACAGAGCATACCAAACGGTCACTTTTTCCGGATGCAAAGGCCTTTCTGCGATCACCTGAGGATTTTGAGTGATACTTGTTCACGATTTATATGAACAATACATGTTTCTTGAAATTTTTCATCGAAGCATAAACCTTACTGGTTTTATACCGCGCCATACTTCTAGGTACGCCCAGCTAAATATATAGTTTTTTAGTTCAAGAACAGACGAAAAGTGAACACATTAAACACAAGTTTTAAAGTCAATGGAAAACTATGTAAATAAATACTTTCTAATAAGTCGCAACATTGTGAGCTCTTAGTAAATACATATAATGTAAAATTCAGATTTATATTTTAAAGTAGTTTCGACCTCATTCAGAGATACACAATCGAATTGAAAGAGTATTTTTTAATACGGCTGCAACTTTAATACATTTAAGAGGAAATTTATTTCAATTATGCTTGATTTTTCGTCACCGGCAATCTCATAGTACGTTGAGCTTTAATTCCCGCCACCTTGAAGAAAACAACTTTACTTCCCTTCCTCGAATTGGCGGTCGCACGAACGGTTCGTTTTGTGTGTGCTTTAGCCGACGGTTGTACAAATAACATAAATTCCATTTCACGTCCATTGTGTTCCTTATCCATTGAATTAACACTCCAGCACTTCGTAGAGCAAATATCTCTCCATGATAAAATTTCAACCAACAAAAGACCGGTCAAGGTAATAAGATCTTTATTGTTCATTGTGGAATGTTGGGGCTTCGTCGCTGCACATCCATAATTCACTTATAGCGAAGCCATTTCTAAGAACTTCCGAAAGCAGGCGACTATTGTTAATCAAGAAACGACAAATATTCGTTATTAGTCTTAATCAAATTTTGTGATGGCAGCGGAATATCTCAAATTGCAAGATTATAATTGATTACAAGCTCAATATATCGTAATGGAAGATATACGTATTCGCTTGACAATTGTGATTCAAATACTATTATATATATATGTTCCGAATGTCATAATCTTTAAATGATAGTAGAGCGTTTTGTCACCATAAGCTACAAAATGAGTAATCATCATTTTTTTCTCGAATTATTAAATAATCATCATGCATCACTCTTCAAAATAACTTTTCTTCCAACACCAGCTAATGTGCAGCAACAATTCAAATGAATTGGCGCATGCAATATTTTGAAGATAATTATCAAAATGATATCCATTCTTTAATTAATGCATCGTATGGAATCGGTATGATTACTAATTAATATAATTATCTCTTAATTTCTCGCATCCAACATTTCGATTGAACGTACAAAGTATCAATGGTCTGCATTTGGATTTTGCTTTTGTTATTTCGACAATCCACAAACTCAACTTCAATCTGCATAATAGCACGAAGGAATCTATTCAAGCTGCGCTAAGTTCGATAACAACGATCTCATTCCAGCCCATTAAACTTTTGCAAGCGCTCGTTAATTGAACTAATGCAATTTCGACCATTCAGAAGCTCTACAGACAAGTGATGCAGCCCTCAAACGAAATTTTCCCATGGACTAGCAGCAAACTCGTGCTACGAAGCGAAGCAGGGATTACATTCCCCATCTGTCCGCACAGTTCGCTTTCGGGGGAGGCTGGAAGATGTAATGGGGATGAAAGATTTAAAACCAGGATGAGCAGAGTTTCTGGGCGGCTTCAAAGGGATTTTCATACGCTTTTTGAACACCTGAATGTTCAACATTAAGAAAAATGCAAAAGCCTCGTCAAAGCCACAGTCGGACAGAATGCAACGAAAATTATACTATTTACGTACGCATACGTGTGCTCATATACGGCTTCGTTGGCCCAGGATGATTGTGAGTGACCTTCGAATTCGATACAGGGATGTGAACTGATATCACCATAAATCGAGTATACATCAATATTTATTTTCTTTCAAGTCATCACACGCCTGATAATTAAATTGTTTTGAAAAAATTAGAAAATGAATTTGCTGAGAATTTGGTGCCCTGTTCTGCTGGCCAAACTACTCATAATTAGGTTGTATTTTTGGCAATTATAAAAAGTCAATTCATTCATGTTGACCAAAAGCAGTCAATATTAAAGCTTCGCCAATACCATTGCCGATTTGAATGGAAATTTTCAAACTGTGTTTATGGAAAGTAAAATACACATTGGAATTTGTGAAAAATGTTTGAAAGTTATATTTTGCTTAAATAAAATTATATTTAGGATTGAAACTGATATCAGCGTCCCAAGAAAGTTCATAATGTCATGAGTTATCAATCAAAAGAAATGCATATGAAATAAAAGTATGCATAGAAAAATCATCAGTTCTTTATTATATGTTTTCATTGCCAATTATATTTTCATTTCAAATTCAAATGAGCCTTATTGATTCAATTGCTGTAACTTTAAAAAACATAAAGCAAGTTTTGGAACATTTTAGTACTCAAAAACTTAATGGCCCATATGGCACTGTAAACTTTAACAATATTCAATCAAAAAATTAATCCAAAATAACTATATCATATATATCAAATTAAAATTTTTAAATATTATCAACTAATTGGAAAAAAGCAAAAAAAAAACAAACCACCTTTATAAAAATTACATATAACTAAGAAACACACAAAAAAAGTGTACAGATTTACAACTAATATACATCAACTTAAACAAAATAAATGTTATCAAAAAAACTATTACTAATCTTAAAAGTACAACGTTACAATATTCTTAACCTACTCGTACATGATAAAATTATCTCTATTCATTTAAAATAGCGAATACAAACAAATTACAATAACAATTAACTTAGAAATAATGATTTGCAATAAAAATAAATAAATAAATCGAGAAGTCACTAACAATTCGACTAGGAATTATTCAGTATTGCCATTTAACCACCAAAACCAAAACTACTCCCTCTCAGCTGGACCAGCCTCAACATACCTCGCAAGTGAATATCTCCATTGAAATCATTCATTCCACGAGCTCGAATTTAGAGGATATTCCATCTTCTAATTGATAGCCCACCTAGTTATATATATATATATATATATATATATATATATATATATATATATATATATATATATATATATATATATATATATATATATATATAATATATATATATATATATATATATATATATATATATATATATATATATATATATATATATATATGTATATATATATATATATACATATATATATATATATATATATATATATATATATATATATATATATATATAGTATATATATATATATATATATATATATATATATATAAATATATATATATATATATATATATATATATATATATATATATAAATATATATATATATATATATGTATATATTTATATATATATATACATATATATATATATATATATATATATATACATGTATATATATATATATATATATATATATATATATATATATATCTGCATACTCGTATAACTGGGGTACCACCGAAATCATAAATACATCGATTCATGTCCAAAACCACGAATATTTTTGAAGGTATAAAGCGAGTGGTGAGGCAAATCTTAACGAACGCTTCGGTAGAGTGGTACGGCTGTGCAATCCAGAGATTTTTGCTCAGAGCAAACATCGTGGTATTATTTCGAACAAGTTACAAAATAAAAGTATTGACCCTCATCAATTAAGTGATTTGGTAATTTCTTCGATTCAATGTATAGTGTTTCCAATGCACTTTTTCTTTGTAAACTCATAACATTTCCATAGTACTAGCACTCTGGTTGTACTAAATCGGAAATTTATATATCAAAACGAGTCAAACCAGAGCCTAGTAACAGACAACTTTGACCTTTTGATCAATGTATCTGTAATGAAGGAGTCGTCGAAGGGATATTAACGCTTTAATAACTTCAATGAGCATGGTTTTGAAATGTCGATTATTGTATAAATACAGATCGAGATAAACACCGAGATATCGAATACAGAACTTATCTAGAACCCGCTCTGAACTACCTCCACCACCGATTATGTGGAAATATTTCTATTTACTTTTCAGATATTGATTGATCAATCGTTTATCCGAAACAAAACTGTTTCACATTTTTGCGAATTCACTTTAATTTGTGAACTGTCCACGTACACCTGCATATTGTTGAACATTTTCTGAAGATTCCTTTCAATTACCGATGCCATTGGGTCAGTCGTATAAATGATCAGATCCTCAGCAAATGCCACCGAAGAGCACGTTAGCAACACTTTAAAATCAAATCATATGTCGCAAATAAATATGGACAAGTGCAGCGATGCTGTAATTACTCTATGGTGTCGAACGTACATCGTCAACAGATTTCCATCAGTTACAAGAAAAGTTTTTCATACAACAGCTTAAACATCATGGCGACAAGGTGTCTGGGGACATAATACACGATGTTAATTGTGAGTCACACCTTAATGTCAAAGTTGTTGCCCAACTTAATCCGACATTTCTTTGTTTCAGTGTTTGACAAGTTCAACTATGGAGAGATACACAATTGAGCAACGCGTTAAGGTTTTGAAGCCTTTTGCGAAAATGAGCGTTCAAATCAAAATGCATTTCATGCACTTTGTGATTTTTTTGGTCAGCATAATCGACCAAATGTGTCTATAATCGGGAGAATCGTGCGCAAATTTCAGCAAAATTTGATCTTCTTTGCATGCTCGCCCAGTTGGTTCTGCAGAAAACATTGCTGTTCTTTGCGATAGTGTGCCCAACAATTGAAGATCTCACAAACATCACTGATGCAAATTTTGAATAAAGATTTGAATTTACACACTTACAAGGTTCAGTTGACCCAAGAACTGAAGTCTACTAACCATTTCAAGCATCGACAATACGCCAAATGGTTTGTTGAACAGACAAAAGAGGATGGAGACCTTTCACAGAAAATCATCTTCAGCGATGAGGCACACTTTCACCTCATTACCGAATTTGGGCAAATGATAATTCACAAGTGATTGTTGAAAAGCCGATGAATCCACAAAGAGTGACTGTTTGGTGCGGTTTATGGGCTGGGGGCGTCATCGAGCCATATTTTTTTGATAATAAGGACGGCCAAGCAATCACCTCGAATAGTTTTTGCTATTGCGAGCTTATAACGGACCTTTTGTAGCCAGAAATTGAGGTTATGGACCTGGACGATATGTGGTTCCAACAAGGTGGTGCCACTTGCCACACAGCCAACGAAACAATGGCTCTTATGCGTGAGAAATTCAGTGGCCGTGTTATCTGACGTTGTTACGATGTTAGTTGGCCGCCACGATCATGTGTTTCGACACCGTTGGACTTCCTTCTCTGGGGATATTCAAAAGAAAAAATATATGTCAATAAGCCAAGAACAATTCAATAGCTAAAAGATGCACATGTCCAATAATATGCAATAATTCTTAATAGCAACCTTAGGCAAATATCGTAGAGACACAAGTTTTCGTAGCCCACAAAATAATCAAGAAGGCTACCGGTTGATATGAGGCCGTAGGTCAACGTTTTATTGAAATGAAGAATTGATTCGACATTTAGCCTTGATTGGAATTCAGAAACTTTTGCTTTAACGACTTTAAAAAGTACTTGGGTCCTTCTTTCAGGGTTTTGTAGATAGATAAACTCAAAATGGGTTCCAATTGCAGCAAACTTCTGTAAACTATCGCATAAAATCCTATTTGCATCTATATCCGGAGTTGTATTATTAATTTTGATACCAACCTTATCTAAAAGATCATTTGAATCATTTAATTTCAGGTAAATTCCTAATTCGGTGTTCGCCGTAGATCTCTTTTGCATCGATTTGGAAATTTATGAAAATCTGTATGCTGAATGGCAAAAAAAAGTTTAATCGATATGTGCAACAAAACTTGCTATTTATTAGATCTGTATCGCTATGGTAACAGTTGAATATATATATATATATATATATATATATATATATATATATATATATATATATATAATATATATATATATATATATATATATATATATATATATATATATATATATATATATATATATATATATATATCTATATATATACGTGCATATGCATATTGTAATGATTTTCAACATTTTAAGTTCGAACGCGGAACCGACCTCTCATCGGTTCTAGACGTTAAGTCTGAGTAGTGCCAACAGATGGTACCAACAGGTCAACCAATCCGTGCACCGTAACCCATTCACGCGGTGGCTGCTTGTCGGCCAGCTAGTTCGGAGAGGATTTCGGTCGCCGGTCTCCGAATGGGTTACGCTCAATTACAATATTTTCAGCCACCTGAACATGCCCGTTTTCAAAACGCGTTATCAAACAAAACCATACGGAGAAGAAACCTACTTTACGTTACCCCGCATTTCTTCATTCATCCAGTTAAAACACAAAAATCTAATTTCCGTTTTGCGTTCCCGAATTATACCGACGCGGTACCGAAAAATATGCTACTCGAAATTAACACGTCGAAGACTACTCTAACAAAATGTCAAAACTACAAAGGTACCGCGTACCGCGCACGACGCGAAACCGACCTCAGCGGATTTGGCGAAACCCTACCCTCGCGACGGCATACCTACCATGCACTCATTTTCCCGCTGAAACAAGAAGAACCACTGAAAAGGAAAGTCTTGGGTTATTTAGCAATTCATTTTATGTTAATTTTTTTTTTTTTTTTTATATCTGGAAATAATATTTATTACATGTTTACACACTAAATCCATCAAAGTTATTTAAACTGAATATTGAAATCAAAACGTTCAACTTATTATTTCATAGTCATCTATCATTTGCTGACCATATAAAACAAATGAACATCTACACCAACAAGACGGCGGTAAAAAGGCCAATCTATTATTTACGTTATATGTATATATTTACTTTATTATTTATTTTATATCTTCTTTCCAACACAATGTCATAGTGGTCATGTGAGATCAAATACAATATTTTTTTATATATTTATATATGATGACACTATGAATAAAATATTCATTATAGAATTTTATTAATTTAATAAAAATATAATATCCAAATCAAAATCGTTATAATGATATTATTTAAGGATCGTCTACAATCAAAATGATGGAATCATTGGTATAATAATCTTAACATTTTTCTTCTTTTTACGCTTGTTCATCAATCGTTTACTATACACGATTGCTCCAACTTAAACTACACTTTTTTTTTGTCACGTGACCTTACAATAATAGTATTATGAATAAATTTATATCATGTTTACAGACGGCTAACAGAAAAACTTCCCATGGTACACCAGCATATACGCTTTTCGTTTCCTACTGATTTCGATAGAGGCGAGTTGATAAGTTACTTAGTGAGGTTGTGCGTTGCAAAGGAAAGTATGTAAGCAGTAAAAAAAATTTTTGCAGAGAAAGTATTATAGTATAACGCAGCAGTTAAATAGCAAAATTTTGAAAGCACGCATCTCTAACGACACGACTCATTCAAACTGAGAAACGCAAAGCAGATATGCAATCTATCATGTCTATGATTAATTATTTCAATGCTATTCATTATTATAATTATACACATATTTACTAAATACATTGATTAACTCCTTTTCTTTTTCAATTAATTACTACTGAACGCTCGCGGTGTTTTATGAAAAATGACATGAAATGACCGAATCAGATCGTGTCGTCATATATACACTGAGATACCAATCGTTTTTTTCATTTTTTTACATTTAATTCTATTTGGTTAGCTCCTTTGCCAATAAAAATTATTTTTCAACGAGCGAAATTAATTAACGCACGTATATTTCTTATGCAAAGTCGAGACAGAGGTTGCTAGGAGAGTTGTGGGTTTTAGAATAAAACGACACATTCTATAATGTAACACATATAAAGCACAAGTTTATCCGAATCGCTTAAATAATTTACATTTTTTTTAAGACAAATTGTTTTTGATTGTATATACAAAGAAACTGTATTAAATTTTTAGTGTTACTTATTGGGTCGTACAAACGTTGGAAAACTTATTCAAAGAACTCAGCTTACTCGTATATTGATCAGTAAATTAGGATGAATTCATCAAATAAAATTTGAATATAAAATAAAGAAAAAAAATTCGTTGTATGAATTAAAAAAATGATAATTTATGTGTTATTGACTTAGCGTTTAAGAATTCCAAGCATATTGTATTTTTCAAATTGAATTAAACTATAGCATAGTGTAATGCTGCTTGCGACTGAGAAAGTTTGCCTTGTATGCGAGTACTTTTTATATAAAAGATATCTCAAGAAAAAAAAGGTAGCCCAGAAAAGCGGAACCGAGTTTGATCCAGCTATTGCAAAATAGGTTTAAATATTCATTAAGCTTTCACTGTTGATGCACCAGATAAAATTTTATCGAGTTGAAATAAATCCTTAAAACTGTATGAAGTGCTCAATAATTTTGTTGATTTGATATCCGCAAGCCAATTTTTTGCATGTATTTGCAGCAAAAACGATATTTTCCCGGCAGGCTCCGACATAGATAGTCAAGCCGCAGGAAAGATGATTCGCAATTGCTGACAGTGATGCGCTAACGATTGCGAATGAAGCGGCATCCAACTGTGCGAAACAAAGGCTCCATTCCTCTCGACTATAAACAGCAGAAAGTAAATGTTTTTAAAAACTTACCGCAGTGGGTGTACAATACACTCAGCTCTTTACCTGTTACAATGTATTGGCGTCCGTGCACGTGTGGCCAAATATCCCCATCTGGGCTAATTGCTTGAATTCCAAAGTGCCTGAATCCCTTTTATGGCGCCACGCAACCCGAATGTGGTGCAACAGTTGGATGTGGCTGGTAATCTATTCTGTTTACTTTCTATTTTTGAGACACTTCACTTGCTGAACGGTATTTTACTACTGATAGTAGGTTTTGATTAATATTATGTTTCAAATATTTAAATCCACAGATCTAAATATTTAGAGAGAAAAAAAAATATTTTCTGCGCAACGATATCCGTACGAAAGATGAAGTCCGCTTGCATTTCGAGGTCATACCCATCTGGCCGGGTGCAAGGGTTCGGGATCGGAATCACTTCGATTCCCGAGCATAGGCGTCACATTACACATTCCCCCCCCCCCCCCCCCCAAAATCGAAGTAATTACGATCCCGCCTCCTATGTAAAAGGTCTTGGTTAGGGCCGTGGCGGGTCGAAGGCCGATTTCGACGAATAGGCTACAACCATGTTCGTGAAGACTCGATAGTGGCTATACAGTAGGGAGTCAGGTGTTATTCGGAGTTCTTCGTCCAGGCCGAGATTTAGGTAGGCCAAGGTTTTGCGTGTGAATTAGTTGTACTTCATCGTCTAAGGTCTTTTGCGTGGTAAATTCCCAGGGTTTTACCAGCCATTTCCGCGATGAGGTATCGGGTGGGGCTTATTACTTGTAGGACTCGACACTTCACGAATTTCTTGTCTAGTTTGGCATTGTAATGTCGGGTGGCATCGCTCTGCCGGAAGTTTCGACGATATATTTCGTCGCCTGCCTTAAAGCCAGAAGGATGAGATCGCAAGTTGTACCGCTCCTCTCCCATCCGTCGACTTTCTTCAATCTTCTCCCGCAGTTGATATCGCAGAAGTTGGAGCTTTTCGTGCGGTTCCAGAACCACGATTGGGTCCTCTAGCGATTTCAGTTGCCGCAATAGCCATTAAGCGCTTCCGTGACAGATCATGTACTGGCCGAACAATGCGAAATACGGCGAAATGCCGGTAGTGGCGTGGTACGACGAGCGCAGAGCACTAGTGATGGCGGACAACTTGCAATCCCAGTCCTTCTGATTCGGGTGGACATAGGCGCGAATAGCCGCTATGAGCGTACGGTTCAGTCGTTCGGATGCGTTGGCTTGTGGTGAATAGACGGCGGTTCGTTGGTGGATGATGCCGTATTTGGACATTACGTCTCGGAACTTGCTGGAGGTGAACTGGACCCCGTTGTCGGAGACAAGTTTCTCCGGAACTCCAAACATGTGAAAGACTCGGTTCTCCAAGAAGCTGATTATAGGTCCAGTGTGCATGATACGTAGTGGTTCTATGATAGGGAATTTAGAGAGCTGATCCAGGACCACGACAGCTCCCGTGTGACCAGAAGCAGATCGAGGGTAAGGACCGATAAGATCAATGTACAAGCGCTGGAACACGCGTTCGGGGACCTCAACCTTACCCATGGGAGGCCGAAGAATGGTGTTGGGCGCTTTAGTGCACTTGCATAGCTCACAGGAGGCTACGTACGCTTTTATCTGTTGTGCCATCTTAGGCCAAAAGAAGCAGGTTTTCAACCGCCTAAGTGTACGACCGTAACCGCCGTGCGCACTTGATGGGTGGTCATGGGCCCGTCTGATAAGATCAGTGGTTAATTCTTCGGGCACCCACAACTTCCACTGTTCTTCTTCTTGTATGGGGTCTCCGGATGCGTGTCCCATCCGCTTATAAATAAATCCATCCGTCAACCGCAGTTCCGGAAGCTGGGACATTTGATTCTGGATAGTGTGGATCAGTTGGGTGTAGCTGGCTGACTTGAAGGCAGGATGGTCCAGATCGATCAATTGGGGGCTGTCGTCCTCCTGGACCAACTCGGCTCCTTCAGGAGCGAACATTCTGGATAAGGTGTCGGGGACTACATGCTGGCTTCCTTTTCACTGGCGGATTGTGAAGTCAAATGCCTGTAGTTTCAGTGCCCACCTGGCCAATCTGCCGTTGAGATCAGTCTGGCTCATTAGCCATTTCAGAGAAGCGTGGTCCGTAACGATTTCAAAAGTGTGTCCCTCCACATAGGCTCGGAAGCGTTTCACTGCCAACACTGCAGCTAGACATTCCTGCTCGGAAACCGTGTAATTTCGCTGGGCTGGGTTCAACTTGTGAGACATGAAGGCTATAGGTCTCTCCTCGCCGTCTTGTGAAACCTGGACAAAGACTGCTCCCACCCCATGTTGGCTCGCGTCACAATGGATTGAGAACGGTTTGTCAAAGTCCGGGCTGTGCAGTACGGGGGCTGTAGTCAGACTCTTTTTTAGCTCTTCAAAGGCTCGCAAGCTGGGCTCTTCCCAGACGAATTTACGTCCCTTACGCAGCATGTCGGTCAAAGGAGTGGTTATGGTGGCATAGTCACGTACAAAACGCTGGTACCATCCGCATAAGCCTAAGAATCGCCGTAATTGTTTGGGGGTCTTGGGTAATGGAAAAACGTCAATCGCTTGAGTCTTGTCCAGATCGGTCTTGATATGGCCATGCCCAACGATGTGACCTATATACTTCACCTCCGTCATCACGAACTGACTCTTCCGTATATTGATGGTTAATCTTGCCCTCCGGATGTGTAGAGCCACTTCCTGAAGCAGGTCGATGTGTTCGTCAAAGGTCTCGGTTATAAGCAACAGATCGTCCAAGTAAACGAAAACTTGGTGCCGCAAATGAGGTGGTATCACCTTATCCATAAGGCGCGTCATTGTTTGGGGGGCATTGCACAATCCGAATGGCATTGTCACGAATTGATACAGGGGCCGACCTGGGACTGTGAAGGCTGTTTTCTCCTTTAAGCCAGGGTCTAAAGGAATTTGCCAGAAGGCGTCCTTGAGGTCTAAGCTCGTGATGAAGTGGGCTTTAGGCAACCGACTCAAAATGCCTTCAATCAACGGTAGAGGGTATGCGTCCTTGACAGTGACGGCGTTCAAGCGTCTGGCATCTAAGCATAGCCGGACCTTGTTCGGCTTGACAACTAAGGTGACTGGGGAAGCCCACGCGCTCTGTGATTCTTCGATTACGCCTAATGCTAGCATTCGATCCACTTCAGCATATAACGACTTTTCCTTCGCCGGAGCTATGGCAAAATGTCTCTGTTTTATGGGTTTAGCATCCCCCACATCTATAGTATGGAACACCAGGGCAGTCCGCCCCAGACCTTCCTTCTCATGCGATGGAAAAGCCGATATAGCCGAGTCAAGACGCAGTTGCTGATTTACATCCAGTGTATGTCGTAATAAGTTAGTAGGTTGAGATTGGTCAGGAGCTGTGGTGACGGACTCCAGGGTCGTACCGGAAAATAGTGCCGGGGCCAAGTTAAATTTTCGAACGAAATCCACTCCTAGATAAAGATTCTGGGTTAATTGAGGTATGATGAAAAATTCCAGAGGTTTAGTTACTCCTTTAAAGGTGACATCCGTCATAATTTTTCCCACTACAGAGTGACGAGTTCCGTCCGCCGTGCTTAACCAGGAGGTGAAATGACGGATTTGGTCCGCGTGCATTGCCAGTACCTCCCCTGCAAAATCGGCAGATATGCAATTCACACTGGCTCCCGTATCGACTAAGCCTGACACTCGTTTTTGCAGGAGGTGTACTGACGCATACGGCCGAACATCATCCCTCAATAATTCGTCTAATTGTATGTCCTTCAGCACCTTCCTTGACTGCCTGACTTTTCTCCAGAAGCTCCGCATCCGACGCGTTGCTCGCTTTCTTCGCGGTGGGACATTTGTAGCCAACTCCTCATGGAAGATGCGCTGTCGAGTAGCCAAATAATTCCGCAGCCTGACGTGGAAAGGTTTTACATGCCAAGGAACTTTCGCCTCGCTATCATTTCCCTGCGCGTTGGCCTCGGCGAAGGATGGCGTTGGTTGTGGAACTTCGGGAGAACTGTGTTTAGCGGTGCGAGGCAGCAGAATTGGAGTCATGTTGGGAGCTTGGTCATAGCTAGTGATGGGGTCTGGATTGGTTCGTCCGGGGTTTAGGAGTGCCGACGGGTGGTCGCAGCACTCGGTGGCAAGTTTTTTCGCATTTTGCAATTTGCACAGTCAGGTGCGTAGGTGTCGGCCTTCCCGCAGCGGTAGCAGAAAAGCGTCGGCTCCGCTGGACATGCATAGAACCGATGCCCCGTTTGTCGGCAGTTCCAACAGACCGTCGGGCTAGTGATTGCTTCTAGGGAGGGTCTATCAATCAATGCTGGGTCCTCAAGCTCCTGTGGTGCTCCGCTCCTCGGTACTGGTACTGGGTCAGCAAGCAGGTGGTCCGCTGCCATCAACTCCGCGGTATGATGATTTCGGGGATTTGGTCCCGTTATGCGAGGTTGTGGACGGAAGGTGCCTCGCCGCTCATCCAATTGTTCTTGCCTACGGGCATGGAGGCGCAATCCCTGTATGGTGTTGATGGGAAAATGCAGAAGGCTGTTCTGAAGATCCCAGCGCATATTCTCTCTGATAATTTCTACCAGTTCGTCCTCGGGCATGGTAGTTCGCAAGCGAGTGCTCAATCTCACTATACTTGTGTAGTACTGGTCGAATGGTTCGTGGGCGCCTTGTTTCCGTTTCTTTAATTGTTCCCATAGCTCTCTCTCAGTGAAGCCATCCTCAAATCGATTGCGGAAGGCTGCACTGAAAGAGTGCCAAGTGGGACGTGGCGTTGATTCTTTAAAGCTCCAGTACCAGTCGGCAGCGTCGCCGCTGAACAAAAGATGTGCATGCCGGAGGAAGGCCGAGGAATCACCTCCCAGGGTGCTGGATACTAATGCCTGAATCCGGAAAAGGAACCGGTCCGCCGATATCATATCGTTGAACCCTGTAAAGTTCAGGCGCCAACTCTCCATGATACGAGGCGTCGGGTCTCGAAAAGGTGTCAATGCGTTCCCGGGGGGAATCGCATCCTCGATTACCCTGTTGTACGAACCTGCCTCGGGGACTAGAGGTACCAACGGAGGTGCGGTGCTGTGTCGTGGTCTATATTCGGGAGCTCTGGGATCCATTCCCGAGTTCCTTGGAGGTGGGACCCATTGCTCGGATGGTCGAGAGTGGGGCATAGCTACACTGGGATTGGGCTCCCAGCCAAGCGGAGTTCTCACGCGGCTGGGTGGTTGGCTCAGAGGGAGATTCTGGAGCTTTCCCTCCAGATTGCCAATCCTCTCCGACATATCTCTCATCAACGCCACGAGGGTGTCAATGGAGTGGGCGGAAGGCATGGGTGTCACCTCGGACACGACACTTGCGGCCGGAACTTCACCGCATACGGCTCCTTGAAGGTCTAAGAGTGATTGGGACGGTTCGACCTCTGGAACACCTTTCGCCACTGCTCCACGCGTTGGGAGGGGCGTTCCGAGGGGGACGTCTAGGGCGGTCCACTCGATGGGTCGCCGGCATAACGGACAAAGCTCGGACGTGAGGAGGAGCTGTTGGACACAGGCACGATGGAATAGATGTCCACAATCCAATCGCACGCTGTGTACCCCCTCCACTACGTCCTCGAAACAGATCCCGCAGTTCGCGGGTTGGACCGTTTTGGATCTGGTCCAACGTTTTTCTGGAGTCCGCTTCGTTGCCATTTTCGTTTGGTCTGGGTGGTAGAAATAAGTTTTTTACAACAAAAAAATGTAACTCTAATATATATAAAAAAAAACTTAAGAATAAAGTAGTGGCCGATAGTGGCGAGCTATATATAGAAGGTAGAGAAAAAAAAATTATTTGATATACACTTTCCTTTTCAGTGGTCGACTCCTCCAACGGGAAATGAGAGTGCGTGGTAATCTGCCGAAGAAAGGGTGCTTTTGGTCGATTTACGAAATTTAACCCCATACCCACATACATTACAAAACCGTCTCTAAACTACGTTAAGGGACTCGACGAGACAAGTGGTAGAGCTAACGTAACGATTTTGTACGCGGTCAAAATTCCCGACGCGTGGAAGCATTCCGGGCTTCGCAACTCCAGCATACGCCACCGAACGTTGAACCGATACCACTCGTCTATCACGCATACGAAAAAAGTAGAATCCTTCCGCGACATAAAGGCAAGGTAGCCTTCTATTTTCTTGAGAGTCCATGCTGATAGGTAAACCCATCAGGCTGGCAGTTCCATCAAGAAAATAGAAGGTCCTTACAGGGGTTACCCTGGGACAACATATCGGAAGGATTCTGTCGCGAAAAAAAAATCAAACAAAGGAGAGCGGAAGGTACAACTCACGTGAAGCGACTGCTAGAGTGTATCACACAACTCCACTGCTCCTGATAGTGGGACTCGTGTACCAGAGTACCTTACATCCTCCGTAAAGGAACAACTCGTCAGAAGACGCGAATTTCTTTCCCCCTTACGATGTTTTAGGCCCCACGTTGGGCGCCATTTGTAATGATTTTCAACATTTTAAGTTCGAACGCGGAACCGACCTCTCATCGGTTCTAGACGTTAAGTCTGAGTAGTGCTAACAGATGGTACCAACAGGTCAACCAATCCGTGCACCGTAACCCATTCACGCGGTGGCTGCTTGTCGGCCAGCTAGTTCGGAGAGGATTTCGGTCGCGGGTCTCCGAATGGGTTACGCTCAATTACAATATTTTCAGCCACCTGAACATGCCCGTTTTCAAAACGCGTTATCAAACAAAACCATACGGAGAAGAAACCTACTTTACGTTACCCCGCATTTCTTCATTCATCCAGTTAAAACACAAAAATCTAATTTCCGTTTTGCGTTCCCGAATTATACCGACGCGGTACCGAAAAATATGCTACTCGAAATTAACACGTCGAAGACTACTCTAACAAAATGTCAAAACTACAAAGGTACCGCGTACCGCGCACGACGCGAAACCGACCTCAGCGGATTTGGCGAAACCCTACCCTCGCGACGGCATACCTACCATGCACTCATTTTCCCGCTGAAACAAGAAGAACCACTGAAAAGGAAAGTCTTGGGTTATTTAGCAATTCATTTTATGTTAATTTTTTTTTTTTTGATATCTGGAAATAATATTTATTACATGTTTACACACTAAATCCATCAAAGTTATTTAAACTGAATATTGAAATCAAAACGTTCAACTTATTATTTCATAGTCATCTATCATTTGCTGACCATATAAAACAAATGAACATCTACACCAACAAGATGGCGGTAAAAAGGCCAATCTATTATTTACGTTATATGTATATATTTACTTTATTATTTATTTTAAATCTTCTTTCCAACACAATGTCATAGTGGTCATGTGAGATCAAATACAATATTTTTTTATATATTTATATATGATGACACTATGAATAAAATATTCATTATAGAATTTTATTAATTTAATAAAAATATAATATCCAAATCAAAATCGTTATAATGATATTATTTAAGGATCGTCTACAATCAAAATGATGGAATCATTGGTATAATAATCTTAACATTTTTCTTCTTTTTACGCTTGTTCATCAATCGTTTACTATACACGATTGCTCCAACTTAAACTACACTTTTTTTTTGTCACGTGACCTTACAATAATAGTATTATGAATAAATTTATATCATGTTTACAGACGGCTAACAGAAAAACTTCCCATGGTACATCAGCATATACGCTTTTCGTTTCCTACTGATTTCGATAGAGGCGAGTTGATAAGTTACTTAGTGAGGTTGTGCGTTACAAAGGAAAGTATGTAAGCAGTAAAAAAAATTTTTGCAGAGAAAGTATTATAGTATAACGCAGCAGTTAAATAGCAAAATTTTGAAAGCACGCATCTCTAACGACACGACTCATTCAAACTGAGAAACGCAAAGCAGATATGCAATCTATCATGTCTATGATTAATTATTTCAATGCTATTCATTATTATAATTATACACATATTTACTAAATACATTGATTAACTCCTTTTCTTTTTCAATTAATTACTACTGAACGCTCGCGGTGTTTTATGAAAAATGACATGAAATGACCGAATCAGATCGTGTCTTCATATATACACTGGGGTACCAATCGTTTTTTTCATTTTTTTACATTTAATTCTATTTGGTTAGCTCCTTTGCCAATAAAAATTATTTTTCAACGAGCGAAATTAATTAACGCACGTATATTTCTTATGCAAAGTCGAGACAGAGGTTGCTAGGAGAGTTGTGGGTTTTAGAATAAAACGACACATTCTATAATGTAACACATATAAAGCACAAGTTTATCCGAATCGCTTAAATAATTTACATTTTTTTTAAGACAAATTGTTTTTGATTGTATATACAAAGAAACTGTATTATATAAATGATAATTTATGTGTTATTGACTTAGCGTTTAAGAATTCCAAGCATATTGTATTTTTCAAATTGAATTAAACTATAGCATAGTGTAATGCTGCTTGCGACTGAGAAAGTTTGCCTTGTATGCGAGTACTTTTTATATAAAAGATATCTCAAGAAAAAAAAGGTAGCCCAGAAAAGCGGAACCGAGTTTGATCCAGCTATTGCAAAATAGGTTTAAATATTCATTAAGCTTTCACTGTTGATGCACCAGATAAAATTTTATCGAGTTGAAATAAATCCTTAAAACTGTATGAAGTGCTCAATAATTTTGTTGATTTGATATCCGCAAGCCAATTTTTTGCATGTATTTGCAGCAAAAACGATATTTTCCCGGC
>OZ017738.1:320394864-320437364 GCA_963969285.1 Odontomyia ornata
CATACTGTGCCTAGTGTCGGTGTGGCCATTCTCCCTTTTGCCTCTCGAGCTTGTACCCAATAGAATATCGTCAACCATTCTTAGCTTCATTAAAAAGCCTTTGGGAGAAATCAATTTCACTTACAAGAGAAGATTGTAGAAAAACTGCGGCACCCTGTGGAAACCGCATTTTTCAGTGCAAATTTGCAATGATACTCCTATTAAAATCGGTATCTACCCGTCCGTCAGTGCATCACAGCCAGTTTTCTCAGGAATTATAGAAGCTACTGTCATTAAATATTATGGTTAATGAAAGTCCCCTACTTAAAAAAAACTTTTAAAGGGGGTCTCCCCATATAAGGATGTCAATCCTTAAACACTTTTTCCCCCGAAGATAGTCGAGTAAGTTATTAAATGAAAGGTCTTGACGAGGTCTTTCAATAATCGTTATTAAAATTGCTATATAGATGACGGGCTAGGCAGGGGAAGCGAGAAAACACGAAAATGTTGTCCCCACGCAATTGGACACCTGTGAATTGAAAAATCTGAAAAAATTATGGAGCGAGTTATCTGTGAGTAAAATAACCACAAATACCTCAGAAGCTGAAATTCGCAAAACTATGATAAATTTTAAATTTTCTTGTATAGAATCGCAAGGGTACCAGTGAATCCGATAACATTTTATATTTAAATGGTTACTTACAAGGTTAATCAACGATTTCAGAAGAATGGTATTCCATAGTATTTAAAGAAGTTATGGTGATTTAAATGTTCAGTGTTACAACAACAATAATACGTGGCTTTTGTGCAATATGTGCTTCCAGTTGAGTCGAACACTACGGACTTGCTGGGATTTGAATGAAAATTTAAGGAAGGATGTATATCATGCACATTTTTTAAGAATCTGTTCAGCGAGTGATATTAGTATTCTTAAAACGAAACGGCAGCCGTTTTAAATGCAAATGTTAAGTAAACTAAGTCATTTTTCCCAATTTCAGCATTGAAAGTACAGTCTATTAACCATTGCTGAAAGAATACATTTTGAAATTGAAAAATTCATGGGGGTAGGTTCTTGTGAGTTCAACAATAGATATTTGTTATTGTTGAAATTCACTCAACTTTGTTAAAAATAGTAGAACTTGCAAATGTAACATTTTTCCTAGTGAATTCAAATAAGTATATTTAAACTGGAAAGGAAAGGTCCTTATAATCTGGAATTTCAATAAAGTTAAATCGCATTCACAAAAGTAATAGCCATTTAAAAGTTCTCTGGGTGCCTCCATCGAACCAGACACTATACTTTTAATTAGATCTTCTAATTTCCAGAAAAATAAATAATAGAAATATCTGTAAAACTTAATTCAGTCAATGCTTGTTCGTGATATTGCAACTAATTGGCAACTTTTAAAAATGGTGAAACAATGGTTTTCTATTAAAGTGAGTATGTATTTGTTGTATATATTGTTAAAGTTTCTCTTGAGTTTATACAGAAGTGTAAGGATTTTGATGCGAATTTTTAAATATTTTGTAACACTGATATGCTATCATGCCTTCTCAAACATTGAGGCCAGCACACTTAAAATACAATAGTAACTTTATATGTATTAGTTTTCCAAACTCAATTCATGGAATATATATGTATATGGGCCAAGTTTTGATATTAAGAAGACACTGTTTGAATTTCAAATTGTTTTGCCATACCCCTTTGGCGAGAGCACTCTCCTGCAACTTTTACTTGTTTTTACATACTTCGATTGTCTCGCACTCGGGCGTGTATTTTCAATTTAAGTCAAAGCATTGCTTGTAAATTAAAGTGGAGTCTTACCGGTTATGCGGATCAGCAAATGTTGACACGTACTCTCCGTATTGTCGTGTTCGTGCTCCATCGTTGCGTCATGTGTGAAGCAGAATGATGCTGCTGTGACTGATTGTGGTGTTTTGAAGACCGATCTCCATCAGTATCGGCTGACTTGTAGCAACTTGATTCAGTAGCTTCGCGTGAAAGCTGATTATGACTGTTGATGTGAACCGTTTATCGGTGATACAATTCGGCATTTTTTTTCACATTGGTACAACCCTTTAGGGTAGTGTACACTAATGATTGTGTTATTTATGAACCAGGATGGAGCTGATATGACTGATTGTTATGTTTTGAAAATTGATCAGTATTAGCTATCTTGTAACAACTTGGTTCAACAGCTCAAGCATCTGCGCTGATTGTGACTGTTAGTGATGGGCAATAATTTCCATTATCGATTTCGTTGCCGGATCCCTCGAGTAAAGTTTGAAAGAAGAGGGAACTTCCAGGCGTAGTTAGGTTTATTTACTATAACCTGCAGTATTAATTTTTCCAAGAGTTTTTGTCTTTTAGTACAATATTTTGAATATTTCTTGGCTCATGCTGGCTTTTTTATTTATATTATTTAATTTTCGATTTACGTACAGAACGGCTATAAAGGCCTTGATATCAAATTAGAGCTGTACTCCCCCTAGTATCACCTTTGATAAATTCCCCTTCTACTTTAATCAAATTTCTCCGAAATTCACTCCTCGCAGGAAGACCAACATGTTTATCACCAAACGTGCAACAACTCTCATTTTGGTGAGTAGCAACCCTAACACTTTATTCGCAGATATTTATTATTTTTTTAACCTGCTTAACTGTCCTTGGTATAGTAGCTCTTTCTAATTGCATTTGTTGATTCATTCAGCTTATTTATAGTGTTGTGATAGTAGTGATTTTTCCATTTAAAATTACGAGACCGATTTTCAACTATTCTGTTTTTTGACCCAAGTATGCAGTGCTCTTGAAGACTGAAGTCAACATTTTCCGTTTCCTATAAGATAAACCTGTCCTATGGTTTACTATTCTAAATTTGATTTTAGCCTTACTTCTTCTATGCAATTTACTATCTGAGTTCATCTTAAAACCTTATATTAACCGTAACCCATCCCCATTTAAAAGTGCCCTTAATATTTTATTCCATGTAGAGAAAAGAGAAGAAAACAGCTATTCCTAGAAAAACAATTGAATACTATGTTTCTTGTCATTGCTAATGAATAGAAAGGGGCGGAAAGATTTAATTACCATTTTTCCACTGAAAGTAACCACAACCGATAAATACTGCTATCAAATTCAGGGATTTTAATTTCAAACAAGTTGAGTAGACTGACCTATGCTCATGTCAGAAGGGTTTTGTACTCAACTTACAAAATGCAGTAACCAGCAACGAATAAAATCAAGAAACACGTCATGTTCGAGGATCATACTATTTTTAACTAAGTTGAAAGAATTTTGACTTCTGAGGTATTTGTTAAAGTTATACCCATTATTATCTCGCTTGATAATTTTTTCAGATTTTTTAGATCAGGGGTGTCCATTCAAATGTTTCATGTATTTCCCCCCCCCCCCCCCCCCCCCTGTGTCCTCACTGAAGCAAAAACTGTCTGTTTAAGAACTGGTTTGAAAAGCTCTCATAGCGATCTTTTCATGAATTTTTTTTCAGGGGCCACTCCTCAGTGCTGTAATCATCGTTTCATGGCCTATTTTTTCGAATCCTAATTGGTTACAAGGCCCTTTTGCTAGGAGCTCTGTCCTGCCTCTTCGATTTGTTTCAATTGTATGTACTCATCCTCATGATACCTATCATTCCAGAAATTTTCATGCAAATCCTAGCAAAGCTGTAGTGTCTAAGTCGGTAAAAAGCGTATATGGCTCCATAGCCATATGTTTACATAGTAATACAGGGCACATTGTTCCATAGTAATACAGAAAAATTCAAATCGCTTTAACTTCGTAAAATACTATTCGATCTTTATAAAACATTCAGAAATGATTTATCTTATAAATAATCATCTGTTTGCTAAATTTTATTGAATGTAAGGGTACCGTTAAGATTTTATTCAAGAAAACATAAAATCGATAAATCATACTATTACTAACGAAATTGAGTGAATTTCAACTTCTCATGTATTTGTTGTTGTTGTTCTCATTACGGCTTACATTCATGATTTTTTCAGATTTTTCGGATGGAAGGTGTCCAATCGCGAGGGGGGGGAGGTACGCGAAAAAAGTTCGTACACTTCCCCTTCCCCTGCCCCTTTTTGTACTCATAAGGCAATTTTAAGACTTGTTTTGAAAAGATCTCATTTAGACCTTTCCAATGACATCCTACTCGACTACCAATGGTGAAAATTTTTTTTTGAGCGGTCACCTCCCTATATGGGGAGACCCCCCTTAAACCCCTTTGAACAATTTTTACACCCTTGAACTTTCAAGAAGTCACCACTTCTGACCTTGCCACAAAGTTTCATGGTTGTAGCCTCTATAGTTTCGGAGAAAAACAGACGGACGGACGGACGGCCGGACAGACGGACACAGGTCGTGATTGCAATAGGGTTTTGTATTTTAGTACAGAACCCTTAAAACTAAATAAACGTCGTGAATTGAGTTCCACGTATAAGTTTTGCAACAATATTGTTGATGCACTTTTGGCTCACCCAGCCTACGACCCAGAACATCGAGATGATGCAGCGACAGAGGCATTCATCAGCGCACTAAAGGACCCGGAATTGCAACAAGCCGTGCGTTTAGCTCAAAAGCAAACGGTTAAGGACGCATTGGCTTACAGTCTGAACTTTGAGGCAGCGAAAAATGTGACTCGTACCACTGCCCGGGTTCGTGAAGTAGTGACCGACGAGTGCAGGTGTGAACGCGTGGAAATTGAGCGAGACCCGCATGTGAATGGTGCGCCTAGATGCTGGAATTGCGGAGAGAAGGGGCACTTGCAAAGAGACTGCAAGAAGCGAAGAAAACCGAGCTATTGTCCAGGGTGTGCAGCTAGGAGGAGATCCAGACCGAGTCAGGAGCCCAGAATGGAAGCCCTTCAAACAGAGGGGTCGGGAAACATGTAAGAGCCAACTTCGTGGGGCAGAAGTTGGCTAGGAGGATCGACGTCCCCAGCACCACCATCATCGTGTCAAGACTACATTGCGGAGAAGCGGACTTATGCCTTCCGGGTCAAATTGACGGAGAACACTGCACCATAACAATCGACACTGGTGCAACCCGATCGATTATCCGACCAGACCTAGTTAGACAGCAACAACTTCACAAGGGCAGAATTTTCTCACTACGGACAGCTACGGGAGAAACTGCACCTGTTCATGGAGAGGTCAACCTCCAGATACAGTTGGGAGACCTTGTGTTCCGACAAAATTTTCTGGTCGCGAACATTATGGATGACTGCATTCTCGGAATGGATTTTCTGCGACCACATGGAATCACGTTGGACTTGGGCCAACGTGTATTGAAATGGCAGAATGTAGAAGTACTGATGGAGGATCCCAGCGTCCAAATCCCCAAGATGAATGTAGTGGTATGTACTGACACTGATGTACCGAATTCTTCCGAAAGCATTGTATGGGCCAAGCTTGATGGTGATTCTGGAGACCACCGATCTTATCTGATAGAGCCAACGAAGACATCCGCATTGCGCAGTTTGATTGTAGGACGAAGCCTTGTAAGATCTTTAAGGAACGGAAACGTGCCGGTTAGAGTCCTTAACACCGCAGATTCAACCACGAGCATCAAAGCGGGAGAAGTCATCGGCAGCTGCCAGCCTGTTTCCACCATCACCTCTTTGGAAGCTACTCACAACCATCATTGGAAAAGGAGGCAAGACGTAGCCCGGGAATCCACGTCTGCAATATTGAAGCAAGTCAAATTGCCGGTGCAGCTATTCAAACGAGCCTCTGATCTGGTCACCAAGTACAGTGACATCTTCTCAACAAGCCCGGATGACCAAGGCCGAACGAGTCTCTGGTAACTCATGTCATAGATACACAGGGAGCCAAGCCGATTCGACAAGCACCGAGACGTCTCCCTATAGCCAAACAAGGAGAAGTGAGCGCGCTGATCTCGGACATGGAAAAACAAGGCGTTATTGAACCTTCTGTCAGTCCATGGGCCGCGCTTGTACTTCTAGTAAAGAAAAAGGATGGTAGCACTCGCTTTTGTGTTGACTATAGGCAGCTTAACGACGTCACTAAGAAAGATAGTTACCCACTTCCACGCATCGATGACATGGACACTTTAGCCGACGCAAAATGGTTTTCTACACTCGATCTCAAGAGTGGCTACTGGCAGGTAGAAATCGACAAGAAGGACCGAGAGAAGACCGCATTTTCAGTTGGGACCGGATTGTGGCAATTTGTGGTGATGCCGTTTGGGCTTTGCAATGCTCCAACCACTTTCGAACGCTTGATGGAATACGTGCTACGTGGTCTAACCTGGAAAACCTGCTTGGTGTACCTAGATGACATCATCGTTATCGGGAGAACGTTCGAAGAGCATGTGCGGAACTTAGAAGAGGTTTTCTCCCGACTGCGACTGGCAAATTTGAAACTAAGTCCCGACAAGTGTACCCTTTTCGCAGCTGAAGTAAAATACCTGGGACATGTCGTATCAGCAGAAGGGGTCAAAACAGACCCTGAGAAAATTGAAGCCGTGAAAAGCTGGCCAACACCAAATAACAAGCGCCAACTACGCAGTTTCCTGGGTCTGGCAACTTACTATCGAAGATTCGTCAAAGACTTTGCCAAAATAGCTAAGTGTCTCCATCAGCTAACCGAGAAAAATCTTCCGTATGTCTGGAATGAACAATGCCAGACAGCCTTTGAGACCCTGAAGGAAAAGCTGTGTGAATCACCCGTACTGGCGTATCCGAAACCCGGAAAAATGTTTGTAGTTGACACCGATGCAAGCAACGGCGGTATTGGAGCTGTACTCTTCCAGCAGATCAATGGCGAAGAAAGAGTCCTCTCGTATTACAGTCGAGTTCTTTCAAAAAGTGAGAGGAACTACTGTGTGACCAGGAAGGAGCTATTGGCTATAATAGAGGCCACCAAGCAGTTCCACAAGTACCTATATGGCCAGAAATTTGTTCTTCGAACGGACCATGCATCATTGAGATGGCTACTTAACTTCAAAAACCCCGAGGGACCAGTTGCGAGATGGATCGAAAGATTGCAGTCATACGACTACGAAATTGTTCATCGAAAGGGCGGAGTTCATGAAAATGCTGACGCCCTATCTCGTCGCCCATGTCCAGCTAACTGCAAGCATTGCCGACGGATTGAGGAAAAGGAACCGCCCGTTGATCTGCGACTGATAACGGCCGAATTCGATGAAGGTTGGTCATCGGAGGAGACTCGAAATGCCCAGCTAGCCGATGAAGACATCGGACCATTGCTCGTGTGGAAGGAGACGACTGGGCGACCTGATTGGAAGGACGTTTCAACGCATGGCGCAACCCTGAAAAGCTATTGGGCACAATGGAACTCCCTTCAGGTGGAGGGTGGTGTACTCAAGCGGAAATGGGAAACGGCGGATGGCAGCTCCTATAGGATGCAAACTATACTACCCAAAAGCCGAATCCACGATGTGGTTAAGGAATTGCATGAAGGATCCTCGGGAGGCCATCTTGGTGTTAACAAAACCTTAGCGAAATTGCGGGAAAGATTCTACTGGCTCCACGCTCGAGAAGACGTAGAGGACTGGTGTCGCAGATGCACAATTTGCGCTTCCGTCAAAGGCCCAAAGCGACGACTGACAGGACAAATGCAAACCTATAACGTAGGCGTGCCATTCGAAAGGATTGCTGTTGACATCGCTGGACCCTTTCCTGAATCCGAATGGGGAAATCGATACACGCTGGTTGTAGCCGATTATTTCAGCAAGTGGCCCGAGGTCTACCCCATTCCCAACCAGGAAGCAACTACTGTAGCCGAACAGCTAGTGTTAAATTGGGTCAGCAGGTACGGCGTGCCTTGTGAACTACATTCGGATCAAGGCCGAAACTTTGAGTCACTAGTTTTTGGCGAAATGTGCGAGCAGCTGGGAATACGGAAAACGAGGACAACACCGCTGCATCCCCAATCCGATGGAATGGTCGAACGTTTCAACGGCACGCTCAATGAACACCTTGCCAAGATGGTTGACGAGAACCAAAGGGACTGGGACCGACATATCCCACTATTTTTAATGGCGTATAGAGCCGCTGAACATGCGTCGACGGGCCAAGCCCCAGCCAAAGTCATTTTTGGAAAGACTATTCGTTTGCCAGCCGATATAAAGTTCGGAACACTCCCTGAGAAACCCCAAACGATCTCGGAGTACGCAAGTGATCTAAGACAACGGTGGAACCAGATACATCGGACAGTGCGAAAACACCTTGAATCGGCTACTGACCGCATGAAGACCAGGTATGATCTAAAGGCTAATTCTACTGGCTTCCAGCAAGATGACTTGGTGTGGCTTTATAACCCGCAACGGCGAAAGGGTAGGTCTCCATAGTTGCAACATAATTGGGAGGGACCATACCGAGTTACAAAGCGAATCAACGACGTCGTATACCGAATACAGGAACATCGTAAGCCGAGAGCTAAAATGAAAATCGTGCATCTGGACCGTCTTGCCCCATATTACACCCAGGGAGAATTGACTACAAATAGCGACACATCTTTTCGGGGCGAAAAGAACTGAGGTGGGGGCAGTGTTACATGTACAAATAATTACATGTACAAATAATTCTGCGAGCTACTGTCGCAATTGTTTTCATCATCATTAAGAACGTCAACGAATGAATTTACTCGAACCCACGAGAACCCAACAAGCATGATCAACATCTGCAAGTGACGTCACTCCATTCATGAACTTGCTCGAACCTACCAGGTAGAACATTCGCCAATGTACGAGAAATGGGTGAATAGGTAGAGACCCTATATAAAGGCGAGCTGAATGAATGGGGGGAATCATTCATTCGACCGCGATAAGAACTGCGATTGTGTGTGGGAAGTGTGTTTCGTAATAGCGAAGTAATTTAGAAGACAATTACGATAAGAAGTTTATGGACAAGTGTTAGATTTTTTTGTAATAGTGAAAATTAAAATTAGTCAAAGTGTTAACTGATTATTGTGCATTTCATTTAATAAACTCTTTTAACTTAAATTAAAAGACATTGCGTTTTCACTTTCCCGGAACATTAAAATTATTGGCCGCGAACCTATAACACGCAACAATATAATTATGGCCAAAATATATAACAAGTTAGGTAGACAAAACAACGCTTGTATCATAAGGGTTTTGTACGTAACATACGATACGAGTATGCAGAAATACGAGTATAGAATGATTTAATACAAGAAAAACTTTAATGAGATGTGCAACAAATATCTTTTTGCTCTAAAAGAAAAAGCAGTGCTACTCCATTTTAAATGGCCAATATTTTGTTCCATTATTACTGTAATCATTGATTGAGCTGAATCTTAAATGTCGCCTCAATCTCGTGCATTTCCCCTTTTCCTGCCTCCCTCGATACTGATAAAGTAATTTTAAGACCTATTTTGATAGATCTCATTGAGACCTTTTATATGATACTTCACTTGACTACCTTTGATGAAAAACATTTTTTTGAGGGTCATTCCTCCATGTGGGGGGACGCCCTTAAAAACCTTTGACCGTTTTTGCACCCTAAACTTTGTGGAAGTCATAACTGTCAACTTTTCCACAAAGTTTCATGGCTATAGGTTTTATAGTTTCGGACTGCTGTGACATACAGATGGACGGACAGACGGACACAGGTATAGATTTTAATAGAGTTTTGTATTTTAATAGAGATCCTTTAAAAAACCATTGAAGTGCTTCAGTTGTCAATAAAATTCAAACAAATTAAGAAATTTTATGTAAGATAGATCTACTTATCGTTGAGGCTCCGTTTACATTTTGTTGAATCCACCAGCATGGATATAAAATTTTTATGTAATCTGGCAGCTTTCCTTCTTATTTTCCACTTTTTCCCAGTGATTCTTGCAGTTTGAACTCCGGTTTAAACGCACGAAATCGTTTTCATAATGTCACTAACGGTCCGCCACTTGCATTGCAATTCTGGTTCCAAAAAAAAATTCCTAGAAGCGCACCAAAGCTAAGCCTCATATAACTTTTCGAAGAACCACTTCATGTCTCGTGAAAATTTCCTTTTCTTGGAATTTAATTTCCACCTTGTTCACTTCACTCATTTTTATTCATTCAACACTTATTAGCTGATAGTGGAATCTTAAATTCGAGTCACAGAAAAACCCTACCATTAGAGCGCCAGTGGCCTTGAGTGAGTATAACTCACTTCACCAGATTAAGTAAGGGAAGCAGTGGTATGCATTTCTGATTCGTTAGGGGAATCTCGACAAATTAAATCTACCGCAGACGGTACCAAACCCGTTTGAGAAGAGAGGCAGGATCTCATTGTTTCCCCAATCCACAGCTTTCATGCCAAATGGAAATAAATGGACTCGTTTTCGCACATGGGGTTTACTGTTTCCCCGCTGATGGGAAATTAAATGCCGAGAAATTCCAAACACTACAAAAACACCTACTGCTCTGCTACCAAATTGTACCTGCACATCCCTAATGCTGACGCGAGAGAGTGAAGGTGAGTCTTACGCGAATGAAAACGGAATCAAAAGTAATGCCGACGGAATATAGGTTGATTGACGGGCTAACCTCCCGTCCCTGCAGAACCCTACATTGTTCCGAAACTCGCAAAAGAGCCGTGGAATAGATTGGACCTACGGAAACGACCTTGCAATCAAAAGAAGGACTATGGCATCAGATCTTGTAATGTCCGATAACTGAACAACTTTGGTGCAGTTAAAGGACCTTTTATAAAAAGCATGGCAATATAAATTAAGCGAACTGACAATCCAGGAAATTATCTTGACTGGCAATGATACTCAAGATATGAGGTCGCATACAATATTCAATCGTGAGAAAACTGCTGGAGAGCGAGAATTTGGAGTGACCTTTATTGTGGATATGGAGCTCAATCTGCACGTTACCGATTTTAAGGCAGTCAATGGATGGTTGTGTGCGATCTCGACAAAAGCAAAATTCTTCCATATTTGGCTGATAAACGTAAATGGGCGAAAAAACGTTCAACAATCACCTGGAAAGGCTGGTTGACTCATTGCCTACAATCGACACAAAAATAAATGATTTCAACACTGAGGTTGGCAATAAGCCATCTCATCGGGGAATGACTGGAGAATATAGCAAATGACAATGGCCAGCGTCTGGTTGACTTTGCATGTAATAGAAAACTTGTCATTCCCACATTAATGCACACATAAAATGACCTGGGTATCACCAGATGGCAGCATACGAAATCAAATCGACCATTTTCTGATCCAACAAAGATTAGCCTCGAGGAGGTAATTATTACCCGGATCATGACTTGATCAAATTAACTTATCGGTGTCGTATGTCAAGGTGTATCCCACCAGCCCTGTATAGAAATTCAGCATCAAAACGCTCTAAACGGTGTCTATGGCAAAAAATTTCACGGAGATCCTCGACAACCAGATGGGTCCCATTCGATCAGATACATTGCTGAAAACAAGCAACAAGCTTTGTGTGCAAGCGAACACGGTAATTAACATTGTGGTAGAACATACAAAATGCTCTCGGAGTCGCACAGTGGGTTTGCTGGTCCTCCAATAATAGAACATTAAATGCCAAGAATAATAATAATAATTGTCAAAACATCTACAGCTCTGCTATTAAATCCTATTTACACCTCCTTTGTGGGGACGTAACAGGATGAAGGCGCATCTTTTGCACCTGTAAATGGAATCGATGTAATAACCATGTTACCGGAATGGAGGTTGGGTGGCGGGCTAACTCCTCGTCCCTGGAAAAGTAAAATATTTCGAAACCTGCAGAAGGGCCTCGGAATGGATTGGACTCATGGCAATTGCCTTGCTAACGAGTGTCAGATCACTCAATTGCCCTTGCGCTATTAAGGACCTTTTGCAATAGGCCAGTCAATATAAATAAAACATACTGGCAACCCAGGAAGCAAATTGGACTTGAAACAACATTCAAGACATGAGATTGCACAAAATATTCAAAAGTGGGAAGCCTACTGTAAAACGAGAATTCGGAGTGGCCTTCATTGTGGATTAAGAGTTCAAATCGCACGTTATTGATTTTAAGGCAGTCAATTCAGCAAAATCTGGCTGAACAATGTTCACGCTCCGAAAGAAGAAAAGGACGAAGAAAAGAAGGAAACTTTCTATGATCACCTAGAAAGACTAGTTGACTCATTGCCTACAAAAGACACAAAAATCATTTTGGGTAATTTCAAAGCTAAAATTGGCAATGAGCTGTCTCATCGGGACACATCTGGAGGACTGTAATGATTTTCATTTTTTCAATAATCCGTGTAGGATACGGGGCCGATGGTCTGGCACAAGTGTCAGCGAGCTATAAACAACACCGAGCTCAGCTAATTAGCTTTACTTAACGATCGCGTACGCATGCTTGATGACTAGCATTCGCGGGATCATATGAGGCGGGTTCTTGTCGTGCCATGAAGCTGCACTACAAGATACTTATCACACCTACTCCGCGCTACGAGACGTAGCGATCAATTTTTATTATCTTTATAAATGTTATATTATGTACTAATTAAGCTACTCTACAGTACATTTTTTTGCCTCGTTAAGCTTAGCAGACACGGAGGCTTAAGACAAACGCAATCATTTCACCAAAAAGCAAACGTTAATTTTTCCGAAGAATATCGTTGCATTACAAGGAGAATGTCAAACCTGAAGATGTAAAAGTGGCTGAAGTGAACCACTCATCTCTGCCAAAAGGATGGAAACATGACGGATGTAGTTTACTTTAAACTAGTAAAACAACAAACTAAGCAGTTTCGACGGGGTGACCACCTTATCGCTTCAGCAGTAGCCACTTCTGATCACCACGGGGCTGCTCGACTGCTTATGTTCATTACAGGATATAGCCTACATGATGAAACAAATGACAACGGACAACGCCTGATGAACTTTGCATGCAGCAGAAATTTATTCATACGTTCGACTTGCTTCCCACATCGACGCATTCATGAAATGACCTGGGTATCACTGGACGGCAACTTACAAAACCATATCGACCATGTTCTGATCCAAAAGCGTTGGGCCTCGAACATACTTGACGTCCGTACATATTGAGGAGCCAATTGTGACTCAGATCATTACTTAATCAAAGCAACCTATCGATGTTGTATGTCAAATTCATATTCGCCGAAGACCAGCCCGCTACGAAAATTCGATATCGAAACGCTCCAAGCGGCGTTTGTGTTAAAGTCGAGCAACGAGCTCCGGATGGAAGTGAAAGTGGCTACTAAGACCATGGCAGAACAGATGATTGGACATGAAGCCCAGTGCAGAAGAAAGGAATTGTTCGATGAGGAGTGCCAGAATACGTTAGCCAAAAAGAGTCAGGCTTAAAGCCTAAATAGGTAGGAAAATCAGGACGAAGAGAGAACACTATGAAAATCTCAGAAGAGTAGCAAATAAGATTGTTAGAATTAATAAGAAGAAGTACTATGATGGCCAACTGAGAATTATAGATGTAACTTTAGCAAGCAACAACTCAAGACAAGTAAACAAAGTAGTGAAAAGCCTGAAACGTGGTAATCAGCCTAAAACCACGCTCTATCTTGATGACATCGGCAATATCATCGCTGATGAAACCAAGATTAAGGAAAGACGGGCATCATATTTCAAGAACCTCCTTAATCCTCCACACAGCTCCAGAACATCGGAGGCTGTAGAAGTCGGCGGAGAACGTCCGCTGGCCCCACCAACTCTGGATGAAAATTGTTCCACCATCAAAGCCCAAAAGAATAATGAAGGACCAGGCATCGATGAGGTTCTAGTAGGGCTCATCAAATATTGTCTCAGCAATGTCCATAAAGCTATTCACGAGGTCAACCAGCACATTTGGCAACAAGAACATATGCCAAAAGAGTGGAGCCAATCAATTACATTCCCTATCCACAAAGAAGGTGACAAGCTGCAGTGCGAAAATGATATAGGTATATCGCCACTTCGTACGACGTACAAAATATTTTCAAAGAACTTAAAAAATAAAATGGGTAGTATTAGTATTATTGGGGAGTACCAAGGTGGCTTAAAGCAGGTAGATCGACAATAGACCAATTGTTGCTGTCAAGCTGGCACTTGAAAAATGCTGTGAATTTAACATCGACGTACACTAAATTTTCGTTGACTTTAAGCAAGCATATGCCAGTTTTGATCGTAATGTACTGTACCCAAGAATCCTTTGCTTGGCATCGAAGCCAAATTGGTCTGTTTTACCAAAATGACCATGACGTCAACAATCTTCCTAGTCCGCAGCAATAACAAACTCACCGAAACCTTTGACACAAATATCGGACTAAAACAGGGAGATGGGCTGGCCCCATTGCTATTCAATTTGGCTCTGGAGTACGTTATACGGAAGCTACCTGTTGATATACGGGGTACATTACTATACAAGTCGAGCCAAGCAGTGGCCTATGCGCACAACATCAACATTTCTTCAGGGCCATTAACAATTGCCAAAAAACTCTTCTGAAACTCGACAGCGAAGCAAAACTAGTACAACTACAATTCAATGAAAACAAAAGTTCATGACGTAGTCGAGGAAAAATACCTCAAATACACAAAATATCACACTTGTCGAATATAGCTTCAAAAACATGAACGAATTTGTGTATTTGGGCGCCAAAACAACGAGAGCCAGTAATGGAAGAGAAGAAATACGCCGAAGAATACAGCTCGCAAATCAAATATTTTATTCAGTTTTGATGATCTTGAAAACCAGCTGCATACACAGAAAAACAAGGCTCCAAGTGTACAAATCTGCGATGAGACCTGTGTTTGGCTATGTGTGTGAAACATGGACCCAAACCCCAGCATCCGCAAATATATTGTACGCCTTTGAGTGACGGGTCCTGAGGTGAATAATCGGAGCGAAACTTGACGGGGACCAATGGTGAATTCGATACAACCATGAGCTGTATGAAATTTTTGACAAACCGGAGGTTCCAACGATTGTAAGACTGCGGAAGCTGCAACGGGCTGGCCACATGAATCGTTTGGACGAATAACGGATAACCAAGAAGGTATTCGTTGGGAGAACTGAAGGCCAGAGGCCAGTGCGGAAACCAAGAAAATGCTGGTCTGACTTGGTCGACGAAGACAGTTCAGCGCTGCTCGGGTTTCGGAATTGAGGGACGCAGTCGGGTAAAGTAGGCGATTTTGCACGGAATCTCTGAGCATAAACGGCACGCGAATCCCAGTTTTCTGCTTTTAGTAGTTGGCGAGAAAGATTTAGGCTTCAAAAATTGGCCTTCACTTGTCAAATTTTTATTTGAATTGTGAGTGTGCCCTTGCATAACTGTAATAGATAACGCAATCACAATAATATCGTTCATTCTCCTTGCCTGTGCACCCAAGCTCCAACGCAAATTGACGTGCAATATTTAAATGGTCCATCGGAGCGCTCTCCATATGTGGAAGACTTAAAAATTTATCTTGTAACATGTTGTAGTAGCAGGAGAGTGCTCCTGCCAGAAGGGTATTATAAAACAATTAGTAAATCAAACAATATATTCTGTATATCAAAACTTGACTAATATACAGATTCCATAAATTGAGCTCGAAAAATTATGTTTATTATTATTTTAAACTCGCCACAATTTTCTTTCAAGTGTTTTGACACCGTCGCTTGATTTTTCATGATAACACATTATTATTTCAAACCATTTGTAAAATGTTCATCGAAATTCCAACATATTTGTAGTGTCCAGGTCCGTTGGAAACGTGTATCTCCCTAGTGTCACGTGTTAATGTTGTTGTAATTGTTAAATATTCAATCGGCTGTAACTTTTCGTACATTTCCCCTTCCCCTGCACCCCTCGAGGCAAAACTTGTTGCTTTAAGACCAGCTTTGGAAAGTTCTCGCTAAGACCTTTCATTTGATACCCATATTGCTCACATGCGATGAAATTTTTTTTTTGGAGACAACTTCCCTATGTGAGGAGACCCCCCTTCGAGACCTTATACATTCCTTTTCGTGGTGAAACTTTGAAAAGGGCGTCACTTTGCACCTACTTACAAAATCTTATGTTTCTAGCTCATGTAGTTTGCGAGAAAAAGTGGTGTGACACGGGCGGACGGACTGACAGATGGACAGACAGGACGCGATTTTAGTAGGATATTGTAAAATGATTTTGCAATACCCTAAAAATGCCAACACGTGGTCGATAGACTTGTTGTCGTTTGCTAAACCAGTTTGGTCTAAGTCATTTAAGCGAGTTCAGGTTGACCCCAATATCACAAAGCGTTTTTATATTTGTGGAAAAAAACCGGAAATTGTGCAAACATTACGGTAAGTTGTTTGCGATTAATTCCACGTTTTTCGTGACTTATGTATGTATGTTTTTGTTATGATTGTTTGGGAAATTTTTGGATGTGATTGGGAGCGAGTGTTTGATGGAAAAACTGACATGAAGGATTCTAAACTTAATGGCTGTGCAGATTATTGAACAAAGGAAAGGAATACTCAACCATATTGCTTCAGAGATTTATATCCTCTCCAAAGCCATGGGTGATAAGTAAAAGGTTCGTCGTGTGAATTGGATTTTGCCATTAAGTTGTTTTGATTTTTTGTTAAAGAAACAAAGTCGTATTAAACTTTAATTGGTGCTTTACTGAGTGATGGAGGAAAAAGATGATGGGTAGGTAGCTAACTGCATTTTCATATCCACTACTGAAGGCC
The DNA here is from genome assembly GCA_963969285.1 of Odontomyia ornata. Classification (NCBI taxonomy): domain Eukaryota; kingdom Metazoa; phylum Arthropoda; class Insecta; order Diptera; family Stratiomyidae; genus Odontomyia; species Odontomyia ornata. The sequence continues at coordinate 320,411,531 of OZ017738.1, forward strand.
ATCGAACCAACCAAGTCATTGAAAAGGCTGGTGAATATGCGCAAAGAATCTGTTAATTTCGTGAAGTCATCAGAAGCTAATTTACTCAATAGAGAATTTATATTTGATTCGGGTGTAAAATGTGCAGTGAGAATTGATTATTTTTGTACAGAAGACGTTATACCAACCGGAGTAATTTTAACGCTACCTGATCCATAGATCACTTCGAAAACATATCGCTACAAATGTATTGCTACTCAGTCCTTTAGACAGTTGAAACATGTTCAATTCAAACATTGCAATTTTAATAAACTCTAATTTCATTCTACATTAAAATTTGAAAGACTAACAATGAGATGTTGAAGACTAACCCGTTATCATGTTTGCATCATTATTCTAATTTTCATAAGCAAGTTCAATAACCATTCTTCATTAACAATTACCTTATGATTCATAAATTCTTAAATTATTATTTTCGTCAAATAGAACAGAGGAACAGAAGCTATTTCAGTGGAGATTGTGTTAGCAGGAGATATCTATAAAATAACGAAAACTCTCTTAAAAACATTTTATTATCCTTCATTTAAGGTGAAAAAACTAAGATTTCCTGTTGCATGGAGGTCATAAAATATCAAATGAAATTTTGGAATTCAAAGCCCAACAGGAAAGAAGTCCTGATTCAAAACAGTAGGAAAAAAAGCCCCAATGAAGGTCCCAGTAGCAAGCATTGCTCGTAAACCCTCAAAATCGCCTATCCTACGCAGAAGCGCTGCAAGATATCAGGGGAAATGTAAGGCGTGAAGATACCAGCATTGCTATTAAAGCAGTATGATAAACGCAGTCGGGCCAAATACTGGTCGAACTTTGAGCAGAGGCTAACAATAAAGAAGCACTCTGCGATGGAGTAAAGAAAATCCTTGGCAAAAGCGCAACTATAACCTCGCTTGAGCCAATAGCAACAATCGAAATACGAGACACTGACTGCATCATGGAACTGGCCATGATAGAAGAGACCATCAAAAGGGAGTTCCCTAGCGTGAGCAGAACCTAAGCGAGGCTAACACCAGGAAATTAAAGGGGAAACGCTTGGCCATCATTGACTTGAACGAAAATACCGCTCAACAATTTCTAAATAAACGCAAATTAAGAATAGGGTGGGTTGTCTGCAGAATACCGTGAAAAGCACTGCTTCTTCAATGTTTCAAATGCCTTGGTTTTGGTCATACCGCAAAAGTATGAAAAAGAAAAATAGTAGTATCAAAAGGTGGCACACTGTAACCTTTGCGGGGATATTGAGCCAAGATCAGATTTTGGGCACGTCTTAGGATCAGGGCAATGTTGAGTTTTCAGGAAGTCCTTACAAAGGCAAAATCCAAGCTTCGATGAACTGCATCCTATAGCTAAGCCTACCCGCAGTTCAACCACTCATAACCTACTTCAGAAGTTTGCGAGGGACATGAAAACCAACTTTTTACTGCTGAGTGAGGAACACCATAATAAAAGTTTTGCACTATGGTATTCTGATGAAAATGGTACAGCCAACACTGGGCTCAGAACAGTGATTTCAAGGAGGAGAGATGTGGAGGAGGGATGGTTTTGTGTTGGTTCAGTCTTCAGGGACCCCTTTTTAGGGTTTTGTAAAATAATTTTACAAAACCCTTTTAAAATCGCGTCCTGTCTGTCCGTCTGTCCGTCTGTCTGTCTGTCCGTCCGTCCGTCCGTCCGTCCGTGTGTCACAGCAGTTTTTCTCGGAAACTACTTAAGCTAGAAACATCAAATTTTGTGTGTAGGTGTAAAGTGGTGATCTCTTCAAATTTCAACTACTAAAAAATTTTATAAGGTATTTAAGGGGGGTCTCCCCATGTAGGGGAGTGACCCCCCGAAAAAAAATTTCATTGAAGGTAGCCGATATGGGTACCAAATGAAAGGTCTTGATGAGAACTTTTCAAAACAGGTCTTAGTTTGGCAAAGTTTGCTTCGAGGGGCGCACAGGGAGGGGAAATACACGAAAAATTTGTGTGTCCCCCCCTCGCGATTGGACACCTGTGATCCGAAAAATCTGAAAAAAATCAAGAATGTAGGCCTTGATGAGTACAACAACAACAAATACGTGAGAAGTCGAAATTCACTCAACTTTGTTAGTAATAGTATGATTTATCGACTTTATGTTTTCTTGAATAAAATCTTAACGGTACCCTTAAATTCAATGAAATTCAGTACACAGATGTCTATTTATAAGATTGATTAACCCTGCAAGTTTCATAAAGATTGCATCATATTTAGTGAAGTTATAGCGGTTTGAATTTTCCTGTATTACTATGGAACAATATGCGCTGCATGTATTACTATGGCAACATATGCTATGGAACAACATGCGCTTTTTACCGACTCAGACACTACAGTTTTGCTAGGATTTGCATGAAAGTTTCAGGAATGATGATGTTTATTTCATTATATAGAAGAAGATATGCCGCTAATAGTGAAAAATAACATCAGGCAAATGACCACCATGACACGCTTACAGAACCATATCCTTTTCATGAACTTTTCCATAACCAATTCCAATAAGAGGTGTTATTTTGATATTAAAAGAAAAATGCCATTTTTTAATACGAATGTTCAGGTGTTTATTTCATTATAGAGAAGAAGGTATGCCGTTAATAGCAAAAAAACATTAGGCAAATGATCAACACGACCACACTTACAGAGCCATATCCTTTTCATGAAATTTTCCATAACCAAATCGCAAAGTGGCTGCTCTATGTCCTCGATAGCCTCACGAATTCCATCTTTGAGGTCTTGAATCGACGCTAGGCTGATGGTGTACCTTCTCTTTCACGTGGTCCCAAAAGAAGAAGTCGCAAGGTGTTAAATCACAAGATCTATTCAAAATAACACCTCTTATTGGGAAACCCTATACTGGATATGAGATTTGCCTCAGAGTCCTTAGTAGGAAGGATACACTATTGGAGAGTATTAGAGGACTACTCTGCGAGTGATCATCAGTGCATCCTGCTTAACATCAGTGATGTTGCCTCCCGATGTTTGTGGTCTCGACCTCTTACAATTGGGTAGAACATCGGAATGACGTTAAGGGCATCATGGAGGTGCTCACGGCAGTTAAGGTTCGCAAGGGATAGAAGATCTGGCAGCTCACAATATGGTAAATTCCACAATCAGTATCACTTCGACGGCTTGCAATGCTCCTATGTCCCGTCGAAAATCCCGGAAAGTCACGCCCCAGCGTACAGGTCGGTGACTAAAATTGCTCAACAGTAAAAGGAGTGTCACAAGTTTTAGTGTGGGGCTGAAAGAAAAGGGCACCGTTTCGAGGCATGCAAGCGGATGAAAGCATATAACTTAGCCAGAAAATGCCTTTGCGAACGGATCAACAACAACACGGCTCATCGCTCGCAAGATTTGGTGGACAATGTGAACAGGGAGCCTTGGCTACAAAATTGTTACATGGAAGCTTGATCCGCTATGGACGCCTTGCGTACATGGAGCAAAAAAGGTGAACGAGATAATGTGAGCACTCTTTCTCGCCCATTCCGTCCATGTTGATGCTGTCTACGGTGAAACAGCATACGAGAATCCACTTTTCACGTTGCTGAAACTGGAAACGGCAATCTTTTCACTGAAAGTGAGAGAGGCTCCAGGTCCAAATGAGGTTCCAGCTAAGGTATTGCCACTTGTCTAACACCAGTGTCCTGATTTGATGCTCAGCACGTGCAATGCTTGCCTGGTACGATGAAAGGTGACGAGGCTTGTGCTGATTAGCAAGGAGAAGGAAAACCCTAGATTTCCGTCTGCAAGCCGCACATTATGCATGCCAGACACGACTGGGAAAGTTCTAGAGAGCCTCATCAAGGGAAGACTCACGAACGCGTTTTGTGCTGCTGGGGACCTATCTCCTCGGCAGTACGGCTTCAGAACAAGACGTTCCACGATTGATACAATTGTAAGGGTGGTGAGCGTGGTCCAAAAGGCAGTAGCACACAGCCGCACCAAGTGACGGATCATCCCACCAGTGAAACTCGTCGTTACGAATTCCCTCACTTCCGTTAGATGAATGAGTATTCTGGATAGGCTGGCAAGTCCCAAGTTTTCTACAGCAGCTTTTAAGGGACTACCTGCTTTACAACGCGACCCAGGGCCAACGACGGGCGGGAGTTACATTGGGTGGAAAGTATCTTACGACGAGTTATTTTCGACTGGAGATGCTAGATGAGTCACGCTTGTTCAGCAATGTGGAGTATATTGCGGGTCTAGTAGCTTGACGCATCATCGAATAAGTGCAACTAGGACCAGGTATATTAGTGCGCTGAGTGAGAGACCGGATGACTGCTCGTGGGTTCCGTCTAGCACTGCCGAAATCCATGCAATGAAGAACCTGGGGCTTCTGATCGACTTGAAGATGAGTTTCTCTGACCAAATCAGGGCAACGGCTGAGATGACTGGTTCGGAGTATCGGCTCTGTGTCGACTTACGGCCAACGTAGGCGGACCCAACCCATCAAACAGACGCCTCTTGATGAGTGCTGTAGGGTCAGTGCTACTATACGGAGCAAAAGTATGGGGCAGCGCTCTCACAAACGAAGTATACTAAAAACGGTTGGCACAGGTACAGAGAAGAGGAGCACTGAGGATTGCATCTTCATATCCGACAGTCTCTGCTTCGGCAGTGAGAGTTATTGAAGGCGTTATAACTGAGATATTTACTATTTACCTACGTCAAAACAAGACAGTGCTCACTCGACAATTGGGACGCAACTTTGGGTGAGTTTCACGGGGAGAATGTAGACTGTGCGCCTCGTTCCGGATGTGAAACCGTGACTAAATCGAAGGCATGCTTAGATAGACTTCTACATGACCAAGCTTTTGAGTGGGCATGGGCGTTATCAGTCTTACTTGTACAAGATTGGTATCATGGTCCCCCGATTGTGAGCTTTACCTAAGAGAAGAAGACGATGCCAGCCACACATTTTTTTGAGTACAAAATGGGACAGGCTGCCACGGAACCTTTAGAGAGAGACGGGATCGCTCAATACAAATAGTATAGTAAAGTGATTTTTGAATCGGTTGACAAATGGAACCAAATCGCACATTATGTGCGAGCAGTTCTAAAGGAAACAAGCTGGGTAGACAGACCTATGCTCATGTTGGAAGGGTTCTGTACTCAATTTTACAGAAAATATGTCAAAAAGATGTGCACGTTTATAAGAATCAATTGTTTTTCTTCGTTCAACGGTCGCTTTTTTGTTGCAAACTAACGAAAATCGCTCAAATTATAAATTCCCAAAAATATTAATATATCAATCAGTCAAGTCAAAGTTGCAGTGGCTGATTCGATGCAAAGTCTGTTAAATAACAAAATCATGTGTTATTGATGTTATTATTGGAGAAATTTCAAATGGCCATAACTTCCGTGGATATCATTCGATTTTCATCAAACTTACAAAGCTTAAGGACCTTTTGTAGGGTACTTAAATGCCGAATTTTTAGTTCAAGGATACTTATAGGATTTTACTAGGGGAAATGTGAAATTCAAATATCATTATATTATTCACAAAGTTGAGCGGATTTTGACTTCTAAGGTATTTGTTGTTGTTGTAATCATAAACACCTATCTTCATAATTTTTTTCAGATTTTTCGGATCACAGGTGTCCAATCGTATATTTTCCCTCGCTGTACGACCCTCGAAGCAGAAAATATCAAATTAACCTTTCATTTGATACTCATATCGGCTACCTTTGATGAACTTTTTTTTTTGAGAGCCACTCCCTTATACGGGGCGTTCCCCCTTAAAAACCTCATATCATTTTTTGTGGTTGAACTTTGAAGAGAGTTCCACTTTACACTTGAATCAAAAATTTGATGCTTCTAGCTTAAGTAGTCTGCGAGAAAAAGTGCAGTGAAACATGGACGGACGGACGGATAGACGGACAGACAGGACGCGGTTTCAGTGGGGTTTTGTAAAACTATTTTACAAAACTCTAAAAAGGGACTCACAGTAGCCAGTAGCCAGGAAAGTTGGAGCTGGTGTATCGCTTGTCTGGCGATTTCTCTTCCCTTCCCACTGAAAGAGGGATCCACCAGCTTGAGGGTGCCTTACGGCGTAAAAACACGAGACCTGGCTCAAAGTAAGGTGACATACGGTTCCAAGCTAGGATCTTGGGTTGACATGGGAGATGTTTATTGGGTAGTCCAGTCACTCGTAAGCATGCGAGTCCCAAACTTAGTGCGTAAATGACATTTAACACCCAACCACAGAAAAGGAAAAATGAGTACAGGTAACAATGATAGTATATATAGTCTGGAACTGGATATAGAAATAACTTACAGTAACAAAGAGATGATAACTAGGGCTTAAAAAGTTTTTGACTAATACTGAATTGGTAAAAAACATTTTTACTTGAATAGATTCGATTTATGTTACAAGTATTGCAAGGATTCTTATGCGATTACTTCCTAACTACTCAATTCTTATTACAATTATATAAAGATTATGTTAAATTATTAATTATAAGATTTTTATCCAGTAATGCGTAATTTAAAACAGAATGATTATTTCACCTTATTTATTTTGGATCTTTAACAATATGAAAAATTATTTTGCTGCTATGTAACTTAGAAATTCTGCAAAACCAGATAATTTTTAAGTTACCAACTACAAGTAATTAAATTTGGAAGGAATCTACATTTAAATTGATTACATATATACGTTAACAAGATATCTTGGTATACATATGAAGGCTCACTACCAAATTAGACACGTCAACAATCTAAAGATGAAGATTGCTGTAATGAATCATGCGACGCCGCTGGTGACCACTACTAACACACTTTGCTGCTAGGTGGCTTGTCATTTCACGTTGGTTGTGACCAGCGCACATCCCACGTCAATTTTGTCGTGGGATGTCAACAGGATTTGACAGCCACATAGGAGTGAAGTGTGGAGGTAGTGGCCGCCACCCATGAGGAAGTCCTGGAGTGTGCCGACAGTTCGGTCAAATTCAACTCAACCAAATGATGGTGAGTATTGGCAACTCGAATGAGTATACCGACGTCATACACTATAATACACTTCCCATTTATTGCCCGAACCCAGTGTACAACATGAATGTGAGTGAGAATATTCGTGGGCAGGCCAATCCAGACAGAACACCGAGCGCCGCTTCTAATACGGTATATGCAGCCAAAGCGGTGCCAACAAGCATCAATAGGTTTAAAAATAACAGGAAGAAGAACTTTTCTACAAAATGGTCATCCCAGATATCCATCGACTATTCAAAAGTAGTGGTAAATTTATCAGAAATTTGAATTGGTAAGTCGGCGAATGCAAAGTTTGTTTTTCTGCTTCGAATTAAAATAACGTTTTTTGTAATAGTAAAACTAACCGCGGATATCATCAATCAATTCATGCAGAGAACGGAACTAGATCTACGAGGATACAAAATACCGCAAATAGAAAATTTGGGAGCTACACTGGACCAATTCGATACAATAGACTTCTCTGATTATGATCTACGCAAACGTGATGGATGTCCGTATTTGCCTAGATTAAAGTGCCCGCTATTAAACAACAACCGGATAATACGAATGGACGATTACTTGCATGAATCTATCATCAATTTGGAGTCAGTAGTTCTTACTGGGAACAATATTCAAGAGTTGGGAGATTTGGAACCACTCACGCACCTCAAAAAGCTGGAAACATTGTGCTTGCTTGTAAACCCCGGACCTATAAAGCCATATTACAGTGAGTATGTTGCATACCAGTTAAATCCGATCCAATCTGAGGGACATATAAATTAAACCACGGTAAAAGGTAGAAAATTTTTGTTTTAGAAGACGTTTGATTATGTAGATAACTGTCTATTAATCACAGAGATCTGTACAGTTTTAAAGTTTAGCATAAAATAGAGTAATCGTAACCCAACTGACAAAGGTTTGTCGTTTTCCCTGATCTTCGTCGTCAATTGGTTACATGGACCAATCAAAGCAAAATTGTCTCAAGGCAGATTTCAACTTGTAATTGTAAATTTCTCATAGAAAGCAGCGCGAATCGCAGTTAAACAAGTCAAAAATTATGTTCTGTTGCAATGTCGTATTACTTTATTATATATAATAACTAAAATTTTAGTTTTAAACAATTAGTAAGAGATAAGGAATATTATGCACAAAGTTCATTGACGTGTGTGTATAATGAAATAAGACAATTTTCTTTTCTTCTTTTCTATTAAAAACCCATTTCGAATATTGTAAATTAGATTAAGATTAAATATGAATGTATTTGTTGGGAATACATTAAAATCATTAGTTTTAAGTCAGTTGAAGATAAGCTGCTAGGATATAAATATGAACACACTCCGAAATTAACTTATGAAAAAAAAACAGGATAAAATGGAATTGCTCTCTAATGTCTAACTTTAGGATATGTTGCTTACAATTTTTACGGAATACAATGTTGCATAGACTTTGAAGACGTTGGCGATGCTGTCATTAAAAACGATAGGTTTTAATAAGTTGTGTCAGAATAGGGTTGAAAATCTTAGTTAGTAATTGCAACGCCATAAAAAAATGGAATTGGCTAGGTTTTTGGATTGAGTTTGTGTCATGCTTTGGATTTTTCTCGTCTTTAAAATTGAGAATGTTTTTTCAGAAACTGAGTTAATGCAATTTATGGTTACGAATTTTTGTAGTTCGGAAAGTGCTTTTCAAAAATTGTTCAACACTGAAGTAAATTTAAAGTGAAAGCTTGATGGATACTTGAATCAAACTGAATTGGCTCTAAAATCTATCTTTATTCTATCGCCTTTCGATATTTCTGTATAGCAATTTCGCACAACATCCTATTGGGATCACTGTGTTGTTAACCTTGATCACTCTATTATGTTGTGAAATAGTGCTGTGATACTTCTTAATGACGGATATTGTGGTCCGCTTGAAACCCTTCTTGATTTTCATCTGCAAACCAAGTTGGATTCGACTGCAAAATCAAGTCTGCATTTTCGCTTGAATATCTTAGTAGTGGGGAAATCGTATCGTCACATTATATCTTCCCACATTGCAATGAATTAATAATCAAAATGCATCGTAACGATTGTACTGCAAGAGGAGAAGAAGAAGTACAAATATTTTACAATCGTATACATTTACTTTTATTAACTTTTAAGTTTTTTTCTTATGAAATATTTTTTTTCCGATTCCTTTTCCCTTTTTAAATGTTTCTTAAAAGAATTTCTTGGTTTTATCAAATTAAACGCCATCACTAATTTACCAGCGAGAATAAAATGTGGTACAATATGTGCAAAAAGGAGCAAATTAAGACCTTAAAGTTTAATTTGATAGAATTGACAATTCATTTCATCTATATGGAAAAATGACTAGATTTTAGATTGTCATTGCTTGCATTTACTACTGTCCAGTGAAACTCAGAAATCTGCCATTTTTTTCACCAATCCCTTTATTTGGTTGATTTTGAATTTTAATATCTTCTTATTTTAATTTCTCTCCCATTGAAATTGGACCCGATTTTTATAAAAAACTGGAAACACTCTTTGGTACAAGATTAAATGTTAATTTGTAAAAATTTGCTTTCGAATGAAATTGAACAATCAAATCTGGTCTGTTTTTAGTTTCGCACATTTATCATTCCACTACTTGAAAATGAAAACATATTAAAATCATTAAATATAATTACCCATTCAGATATACATTACTTATCAAAAGAACACATTAAATTATATTGAAAATAAAAAATTATGTAAGTTTTCCTTTGTAAATAATTTGTTACTATAAGGTTAACTTGCAGAAACAAAGACGTTTCTATGTTGCTAAGTTTCTTAAGCGCTGTATACTTAATTTTAATGCAGTAATTATTTCTATACTGAACACTGTCAGGTTTAGCGAATTTTATATTGAATACGTATCGTAAAAATTTTACGAGGCCTGGAGAAACCACTTATAATAGGAGTTAAATTGTAGTATAGTCAAGTTTATTAAAATAACATGGATTGTTAAACCTTAATAACGACTTTCCTTTCCAGTGGTTCTTCTTTTCAGCGGGAAATAAGGTGCAGGGTAGGTATGCCCTCGCGAAGGTAGGGTTTGAGAAAATCCGCTGAGGTCGGTTTCACATCGCGCGCGGTACGCGGTACCTTTGTTGTTTTGCCGTTTTATTAGCGTAGCGTAGCTTTCGTCGGGTTGAGTTAGCGTAGCACATTTTTCGGTACCGCGTCGGAAATTCGGGAACGCAAAGTAAAAATTAGATTTTTGTCCTCGACTGGTTAAATGAAGAAATACGGAGTAACGTTAAGTAGGTTTCCTCTCCGTATGGTTTTGTTTTGTGACGCGTTTGAAAACGGGCATGTATTGGTGGCTGAAGATTGTAGATGAGCGTAATCCATTCGGAGACCCGCGACCGAAATCCTCTCCGATCTAGCTGGCCGACAAGCAGCCACCGCGTGAATGGGTTACGGTGCACGGATTGGTTGACCGGTTGGTACCATCCGTTGGCACTTCTCAGACTTAACGTCTAGAACCAATGAGAGGTCGGTTCCTCGTTCGGACGTAGACTTGAGATCATTACATTGCTGCAGCTGGAATCAAATAGTTTGATTAAACAAGGGTCCAGTACATCGTTTAAACTTTGTCTCAACAGGGGGGCTCAATGGGGCACATGTGAAATGGACAATTAAAAAATGAGTATTTTCTAAAATTTCAATTCTTAGTTTTAGAATTTTAATTTACTATACATATTTGCAAGAAAATTTTTCTATGATTGCATAAACGTTACCCATAACTACTAAATTAACCAGTTGGGTAGACAGAACTCAACCTACGATATGTAGACATATAGAATGATTTAATTCAAGAAAAACTTTGATGATGTGCACAACAAATATATATTTGCTTCAAAAGAAGACCAATGCCACTTCATTTTAACCAGACAACATTTTGTGGCAATATTGCTAAAATAATAGACTGAGTCGAACCTTAAATTTCTTTTTGGTAAATTATATATCTTGAGAGAAAATAATATAAAATGTAATGTCTGATTCGATGAAAAGCCTATATAGTAGAAAAACTATGGGAAACGGAGGAAACTCAAACGGCTTTACGTTATGTTAAAACTTAAAACATCCAATTTAATCATACTAATATAGTTTCCTAGCAAAAATATTCAATCTACACAAACCTACTATTATTGGCAAAGTTCAACGAATTTCAACCTACGTAAAAATTTCGCGCATTTCTGCTTCTTCTACCCCCCCCTTGAACCTGGTAAAGTAATTTTGAGACCAGTTTTGAAAAGATTTCAGTAAGACCTTTTATATGACATCACACTTGACCATTTTTGATGAAAAAAATGTCGAGGGACGCTCCTCTATATGGAAGACCTCCCTTAAAAATTTTGAAATTTTTTTTCACCAAGTCATAGCTTCTGACTTTTCAACAAATTTTCATGGCTGTAGCTTCTATAGTATCGGAGAAAAACTACTGTAATATGCAAACGGACGGACGGACATCTGTGTCTGTATCTGTACAGGTCAAAACAAAACTACGAGTCTAATTTGGCTGATTGTAACCATCTACAAGAATGCACTATACGATACTGAATCTTTCTTATGATAGCGGTGCCATCGGAGGGTGAGGCTTAGTACTTATCGGACTGCCCTCGCGTTCGATGTGCATGTTATTAAAGTTTTTCTTGATTTAAATCATTCTAGATGCCTGCATATCGTAGGTTATGTACAAAAACCTTCTGACATGAGTGTGGTTTTGTATACCCAACTTGTTTACTTTGTGTTTTATTTTCCCTCCGACAAAACATTCATGATTATTTAACATATAATATTTATAAAAATGTTTACCCCATGATCTTTAACACTAGATGAAATCAGGCAATTATGGCCAGACGTTGAGAACAAGGATGTTTTTTGCCAAATCATCTATGGCGTGACAGCCCAAGCTAGATCTTAGCCTCCAGCATTAATCTCTTCCAACCATTACGGTTCTGTGACATCTTTCACAAGTCAATCACTCTCAACAAGTATCTGCTGTCAACTTCTACCGTGGTTGCCTATCGAGTTCGTGGTATTGACTGGTGCGTTATCGTACATGAGGATAAAAGAAAAATATCTCTACAAACTTGGGTCTAACACGCGCAATTCTTTCGTAACGGCAATCCAGCATTTGTTAATAGATTAAAACATTCACGTTGAAGAACAAAATCTTTGTGGAAAATACCTTTGTAGTCAAAACAATGATCGATATTGTTTGAATTTTTAGGGTTTTGTAAAAAAAAATTTACAATACCCTATTAATACCGGAAGCTGTCCTTCACAGTAAGTTTTCTCAGGAGCTGTTGAAGCTACAGTGAGCACATGGTTATGAACAGCTCAGAAGTTTCTGGTTAATGAAAGTTCCGTAGTCGAAAAAAAAATTCAAAGGCATTTAAGGGGGTCCCCGCATATGAGGAGGTGAACCCTTTAACATTTTTTCACCAAAGATAATCGAATAGGGTATCAAATGAAAAGTCTTGAATATCGTTAACGAGATACTCATAGAGACAGCTCTCTCTCTCTCTCTCTCTCTGAGGACAACAACTACAAATACATGAAAAGTTTAAATTCGCTAAACTTTGTTTTTATTAGTATTGTATGATTTATCAATTTAACAATTTTTAAAGATATTTAACGAAGATGTGGTGGTTTGAATTTTCTGTGTTGCAACAACAACAATACGTCGCTATTAAGCAATATGTGCTTCCAATCGACTCAGACATTACGGACTTGTTAGGATTTGCATGGAAATTTCAGGAAGGATGTACAGGGTTATCCATTTCGTGGTTGGGAACGTATAACCCTGCCATTTGACATTTGTCAGAATTAAATGTCATCCAAAGCGTGTTTTTTTTTTAGTTGATCGTTTAACAGTCGAAAAACGCGTTAAAATTATTAAATTTTAATATAAAAGTGGCGATTCTGCTGTATCAACATTTAGGGCTTTGCGAGCCGATTGCGGTCGCATCTCCATCCGTGCAAAATCCAACTCACTCAAGAACCTAAGCCTCAAGACCATACACAACGCAGAATGTATGCGAATCGGGTGATTGAACAACCCAAGGCAATTTTGGCACGCCAACCCACTTGTAAGTTTTTAAATGTATGGGATGCGACAACCTTTTTTTGGTTTTTGTGCCAAGAAAAATGCTTTAGATACCCAACGAGCCAAGGCATTATCGAATTTCAAGCACAAGTTCAAAGTTAATTGATTATCGCCTTTCTTACATCACAAAGACTTTCGATTGCACGAAAAATAAAAGAATCGAACTGGTACTCTCACACATTATCTGCTTACAACATCCCTAACGCATGTACGAGTATGTTAGTTTGTGTTGCTTGCAGAACTAGTACTTCCCAATATCCACCCCAAACTTCTACCGCGCAAGCTAGCCACCCTCCTTTGATGCAAACGCAATGCCAAAGTCACCCTTGCAAATTATCAGAAAATCGATGAATGTTGCTTTCGGTGTGTTCTCTCTCTCCTCAATGCAGTGCAGGTTCTCTCGGCGCCAACTTGGAGAAAGGGGTAGCTTTAATCATAGGGTGCAAGTCACTTGCATGCAATATGCTGTATGGGTTGAATACTCACCCCCAACGTGGCAACAGTGTTACCGCGATCATTCCTCAGTGTTTATATTCGTTGTGTTCCTGGTGCGCATGGCGCTGCAATTACTGTTTGTTAGTAGGCTGGAAATGATGAAACCGATAGCGGGTGGGTGGGAATATTTTGATGATGTGCAGTTGGGGGTCGGGGATGTTTTTGCTATGGCTGAAGAAACTTTGCCTGCGCAAAATTCGGGTCACAAATTTGGCTTGGCTTTAGTTGAAAGTTCGTCGCGATTTTAATCGGTCGTTCCTCTGATTATGGAAAGTTATTGGGAAATCTGTGTTGTGCGTGGTATAATGACCATTTACTTGATTAGCCTGATTGTGTGACCTATCTCTACAAATTCCCCAAACAACGCATTTATCTGCCATAATTGAATTTTTCAGACGACTCGCGATGGTGGATACAATTTGTTGGTATGTGAGCTCAGATTGAGATGATTTCAGTGCGAGTGCTATTCCAGGGAATTTTAATTAATTTAGTGGCGTGCAACAGTGCTGATTCAAATATTTGAATCATAAACATCGAAAGAATCAAATTTGAGTGCTTTCAAGACGAAATAAGTTTATTGTGTGCATAAGTTTTGAGAGGAAAGATTAAAAAAACTCAGGAGAAGCAGATAAACCGTGGGTAGAATACTTGATTCGGATTAAGTTGCTTTTCGGAATTGTGCTTGTATGCAAGTGAGTAACATATGCATTGCATTTCCAGCTTGAGAAGTTTAGTAAATTTGTTATATTTTCTGGAATTGAACCGTTTAGAAAGATTGGGCGTACAATTTGCAAAGATTCCCAATATTTAGACGTCATTAATTTTCCACTACATACAACTTCTCTATATAATATTTTTAAATATTCATCTATATGAATATACATTCCAGCCAACTGTCGATGCACTCATGTATTCTTGAATTGGTTGTTTTTTTTACATTATGCATCGTAACTTTTTTTATTCAATGCAAGAGGAGAGCAATGTATTCTTGTTAACGAAATAATCAGCTAGTTTTTACATATTTGTCACATTCAGCTGTTGTGAAGCAATAATCAATGACTGCGCAGGCAAATAACTTAAGTTTTGCTATAAACCTTAACCGCAGTTATAGTAATGCGCTTCTTAGGCACTCCAAAGCATACTTAAAAAAATATAAGGCATATAGGATCGACCCTGGAACCATCTTGAAAAAGATTCATACTTCTGACCGGCCTTATTTCTAGTCTAGCGTTCGTATGTGCATTCTTTGTTTTATAGAAATCACTTTAACCATATTTAAGTAATTTTACATACATACATGCACTAGAAAGTCAAAACTACCTGGCAACAGCTCAGTTAGTAACAACCAGCTAGCACTTAATGATTCCGCAAAGTCCTTTGACATAGATATTGTACATATCCATACCTTTGAATTGAGATACGGTGTAAGCATGTATAATAAGTTGTAGTAAAACCTCTTTAAATTTTCACAGAAAATCTCATTTCATCATATTTTGTTAAGATTTATTAAGTTCTGTAAAGATTCAGTTTGAAATGTATTGATGCAATAATGTACGATTCGCTTTGAGAAAAGCAGAATCATATTTTGAGTATACGCAGGTTAGATGTATGAAAGAAATTTAAATGAAAGATTAAAAATGTTCCTTAACAGGCACTGTTTTTATATTCCTTGTCTGCCAGATTCCTGATATTTCAGGGACTAATTGTCTCCTTTATCATAAAAAAAATGATAATAGTGCTTGTTGAGGAACATTTATAATATTTCCTTTATTTTGAGCGCTGGTCTGAGGTGGTGACTTCTTGAAAATTTTGGGGTGGAAAAATTTTTCAAGGGATTTAAGGGGTGTCTCTCCATATAGGGAGGTGACCCTTTGATAAATTTTTTTCACCATTGATGGGCGAGTAGGGTGTCCTTGGAAAGGCCCCAATGAGATCTTTTCAAAAAAAGTCTTAAAATTGCTTTATCAGTACCTACGGGGCAGGGGAAGGGGAAATATACGAACTTTTCGTGAACCCCCCGTCTCGCGATTAGACACATTTCATTAAACAATCTTACAAAAATCATGAATGTAGGCCTTTATGAGTACAATAACAACAAATACGCGAGAAGTCAATATTACTCAACTTTGTTAGTAATAGTACGATATATCAATTTTACGTTTTCTTGAATAAAATCTTAACGATATATTTAAATTCAATAAAATTCAGCACACAGATGATCATACATAAGATTGCTCCGTCCTGAAAGTTTCACAAAGATCAAATAGTATTTAACGAAGTTATAACGATTTGAATTTTCCTGTATTGCTATGGAACAATATGCGGTGTGTTACTATGGAGTATGGCTATGGAACAATATGCACTTTTTATCGACTTAGGCAGTAAAGCTTTGCTAGGATTTGCATGAAAATTTGAGGAATGATAGGTATCATGAATATCTTTGAGAATTGGTTCAGCTGGTAGTATCAGTAATCGTAAAACAAAATATTGGCTGTTTTAAATGCAAGATATGGACAATTTTGAGTTATTTTTCCCCAACTTCAACGTTTAAAGTATATGCTTTGATCACTTGATTCAATTTAATGAATGACTGAAGATGAGTACTTACAATTAATACTCATACGTGGAACAAGTTGAGGAGGTAGGAGAGAGCTCCTAATAAAAGGGCTTTGCAACCATTCTAGGATTCGATAAAATTTGGCCATGAATCGATGATAACAGTACAGAGGAGTGGCTCCTTAAAAAAAATTTGATCAAAGGCAGCCGATATGAGTATCAAATGAAAGCTTCTTATGAGCGCTTTTCAAAACAGTTCTTAAACTGACAGGTTTTGCTTCAGTTGGGGCACAGGGAAGGGGAGAATACATGAAAAATGTGTTTCCTCCCTCGCAAATGGACACTTGAGATCTAAAAAATCTGAAAAAAATTACACTGCGTTACAAATAAAAAGAAAAAATAAGTACCCGCTTTGAAATGTCATGTTTTCTTATGTATACCTATCGTATATTAAAAATACGTACAAATTGTCTTTTCATCACGTTTCATTTTTCTTCAGTGAGAATGTGCCAAATTATATTAAAATTTAAAAGGCTAAAACATATTTTAAAGAAATCTAACAAAATCAATCAGAATTTTTTTACATAAGTCAAGTTTAATTTTATCATTTCGGAATATAAAACTCAAAAAAAACCTTATAAAATTTTAACACAAAATATCGTGAAACTTTACTCTTTTTCTTTTGTGCTTCGAATGATCTTCTCGTATTAAACGCCAACAGTAATCACCGCATTGTTGTGTCCCAACGGACTTGAAATCTTTCTTCAAGCTTCTTTATATCCTGGTGGAATCTCTCACCCTGCTCATCGCTTACCGCACCTAGATTAGATGGAAAGAAAGAAAAATGAGAATGCAGAAAGTGAATTTTTAATGCCAGTCTGTAACCCAACTTTTCGTTTCGTCAACTAGCTGTTCCGCATTTTCGGCTCTATGGTTCCCTAAAAACCCTTTTATAACTGTTTTCTATGATAACAAGGCATTAAGTTCCTTATTTGTAAGCTTTTGTCAAAATTTGAGTCTTTCATCAATGTGCGTAATTATGGTCCCACAAATATTCCTTCTTTGATTTTGGCATCACTTAACTTTGAAAATACTGTCTTTAAATATTGAAAAGCATCTCCCTCTTTATTCATAACCTTAATAAAATTTTTCATCAAACCAAGTTTTATGTGAAGTGGGGGCAAAATAACATCTTTAGGATCTATCAATGGTATCTGTTTCACGTTAGATTTTCCGCAAATAAACTCTGACCTTTTTGGCCATACTTTTTTACCAAAGTTGTTTTCTGTGGCTCTGCTGTCCCACATACAAAGAAAACAACAGCATTTTGTAAACCAACCCTGTAACCTGAGCAAAATATTTATACCTTTGAGATCTGCGCATACTTTCCAGTTGTAATCTTTGTATTTTATTAAATTCAATATTGATTTTCAGTTTTCTCGAGGGAAGTTGCTTGCGTCACTGATGTGTAGAATAGGCCGGCAGGCGAAGATGTGCCGCGGGACGAGGACCTGCTTGCGCCGTGAGGGAGTTGCTGACGTTGGAATATTCCATGCCGCCACATATGTTGACGTTGTCGAATAGAAACAATTACTAAACAAAATAATTGAAAAGTACAATATATCGACATAGAATGTAGAGAGGAAAATCAACAAATTTCCTGACCCAACTCCTAATTTCACTCATACTATAAGTTTTTCACTAATACTATGTTTTTGTTAATGGAAAGCTCACACTAACTAAATAAAACTAGGCTTCAACATTTAATACATTAAAAGTTTATAAAGATGGGAATGTAATTTGAAGCCAAAGATTATCTTCATATTAGAAGCAAAGCGAAGATAGCTGAACCGGCTTTAAGCTTAGTAAGGGGAAAATGAGATTTTTAAAATGTTGGGACGGTCGCCTGCAATTATATACATAAATAAAGCCTTTCTATAGTCTTATTTCTCCAAGGCATAAAGTGAGGGTAGTAGAAATAATAATTGACATGTACCTCGAGAACTAGACGTGATGGATACCACATATGTTTGGAACATTTAATCTATGACTCATTACCTATTCATTCCAGCTTCCTGTTAAGAGGGTACCAAAATCGTGTAACGCAGTGTTATCAAAGAAAATATTTATGAGAGCAACAATAATAAATACCTCAGAATCCAAAATTCATTCAACTTTGTTGATAATAGTATGAACTTCGAATTTCATATTTTCTCTAATAAAATCATCTTTGAGATGTTTCTAGATTTTAGTCGTTTCTGGTGACTGCATTTTGTAAGTTGAGTACAAAATCCTTCTGACATGAGCGTAGGTATATCTACACATCTTTTTCTTAATGTATTTAAGGAGGAAGTTAGTGAGGAGGGATTGTACATAAGGAGGAAGCCAGCAAAATATTTGAACTGGTCTCAAATTGGCCAAGCATACGAATCTATGGTAAGACTTATGTTATGATATGGGTGTGAAACATAGACCCTAAACCAAGCATCCGCAAATATATTGAACGCCTTTGAGCGACGGGTCCAGAGGCGAATAGTCGTAGTGAAGCTAGATGGGGACCAATGGTGAAATGTTTGACAAACCGGAGGTCTCAATGATTGTAAGACTATGCAAGCTGCAATGAGCTGGCCACATGAATCGTATTGATGAACATACCCAAAAAGATACCCAAAAAGGTATTCGTTTGGAGAATTGACGGCTGGAGACCAGTGAGGAAACTGAGGAAACGCTGGTCTGATTCAGTTGACGAAGGCAGTTCATCGCTGCTCAGGTTTCAAAACTGGAGGATGCGGTCAATTTACCGAGACAGTTGGAGGCGCTATTCGCAGGAAGGAAAGGCCTGAGAGGGGTTGCAATGCTACGAAGAAGCCAAAGAAAAATTGACCAATAATTTTAAGCAATTTTAATCTCCGAGGTCTCACCGTTTAACATAGATAAAGCATTAGTTCATCAACGTTATACTGGTTACACCAGTAAACACAAAAATGCAGGTAAATGTAATACTAAGCCCACTTTTTGGGATCTGCGTAGCCCTCAAATGAAGCCGCTAGAGTTGTAAGTACAGTAGAGGTTGAAAACCAGTTATTGGATTGTATTACCATTTTAAAGGACAACAGAGTATTGTTCCTTGCCTCCATCAAAGGGCTACGTGAGCGCGGTAGTGTCACAAGAAGTGTCGCACAGTTTACGTGAATAGGGTCTGATCTAAACATGGTCAGCTAAACTTTAGCACTCAAGCTCCTTTTATTGTCGCATTGGCACTTTTAAGCCAGATACAGCTCGATGAAAAATCTCCCTGTATGGAAAATTGCTTGAATGTATACAGCAGATATAGAAGATCTTGATATGCTATGTTATGACGTTCATTTTATGTTCCTGAGAGATGACAGAATGTGCTATTCGGGAGTACTGGCATGGCCAGTTAAGGCACACTTGTAGTTTTTAAGAAGGATATAAACTATAGTCATAGATATTTCAATGGAGGCTTGTATTTCATCGAGAACTGCAGATATTGTCCATAAGGACATTTTTAATTCAGATGAGGAAGCATGATGCACTGTTTCTTTCGCATTCAAATCCGTAAGACATCTTTAGTAATGTATTAATATAGCGGCATGGCAAAATGAAGATTCGCTGGTAGGGCATATGGGAAGAACGTCTCTCATGCTCAAATTTGAAGGCAGGCAACCAAAATAATGCAGGAGTAGTATTCCCCAGCAGATAACATTAGGAAAAATTTGCTACGAGTATGAGCATGCCGACGTCCAGAAGGCGATGCAGACTGGTCATAACAGAGTCACGTAATGCATTTATATAAGTTTTAATTTTAGATCTTTAGATGAACGCACACTTAACCCCTTTAATGAACTATCAATGTCGAAACGTTTGTCAAAGTCAACATTTTTGTCATAGTCAAGTTCACGAACCAACAACGTTCGGAAAAATGATTACCAAAATTCGGAGTCAAGGAAAGACACGTTAAGAGCGCTTACTCTGATTTTCGGCCATGATAATCGTCTCACCCAACAGGCTGTGCATGCTATAGTAGATAAGTTCGAAACCAGATTTTCACTATTCGACGTTTCAGTGGGCAAAAAGACGTCATACCACCCGAAGCGAAGGAAATATCGCAGCCGTAAGCCCTTTGCGAATCGATTAAAAATAGGCCAAATCAGTCGATTGGGCATCGCTCAAACAACACTTGACCATGAACGATATGTGGTTTCAACAAGACTGTGCCACTAGCCCCGCAGCACGTCTCACAATCAATTTATTGAAATTTATTTATTTTTATGTCCTTAATGGAAAACCCTTTTCATTGCAGATGCAAGAAGGTTTAAAAGAAAATCGCAGCAGTAAAAAAGAGTTGATTTCATGCCGAACATTGCGTTATTGCCCTTGTTTATAATAATTTGTGTTAGTAAAAGAGAAATCTTCCTTCACTTTAAAGTTAAATCACTCACTCATATCTAAAAACTACATTGAAATTGTAGTGCGTTAGTACGAAACAAGTTGGGTAAACAGACCTACGCTCATGTCAGAAGGGTTTTGTACCCAATTTTTCAGAAATGCAGTCATCAGCAATGAAGAACTTCAAAAAATATGTCAAAGAGATGTGCACGTTTAGAAGAAAATCCATTGTTTTTCTACTTTCAACGGTCGCCATTCTGTTGCAAACCAACAAAAATCACTCAAATCATGAATTCCCAAGAACAATAATGTTATTGACCTTAGAGGAAAATTTCAAGAAGATCAAATCAAAACTGCGGTGACTGATTTGATGGAAAGTCCATAAAATACCAAAATCATGTGTTATTGTTGTTGTAATTGAAGAAATTTCAAACGGCTATAGCTTCCGTGTATGTCATTCGATTTTCATCAAACTTACAAAGTTTGAGAACCCTTAAAAGGACTACGTTAATGTTTACTGTCGTACAGTTTAAGGGTACCGATGCGATTTTATTGGGGAAAATGTGAAATTCGAATATCATACTATTATTAACAAAGTTGAGCGAATTTTGACTTCTAAGGTATTTGTTGTTGGTGCACTCATAAACATCGACCACCATAATTTTTTTCAGGTTTTTCGGATCACAGGTGTCCAATCGCGAGGGGGACACAAATTGTTCGTGTATTTCGCCTCCCTACGCTTCCCTTGAAGCGAAAAGTATCAAATTAAGACCTGTTTTGAAAAGTTCTCATCAAGACCTTTCATTTGATACCCATATCGGCTACCTTTGATGGATTTTTTTTTCGGGGGCCACTCCCATATATGGGGGGGACTACTTCACACCTGCATAAAAATTTGATGCTTCCAGCTTAAGTAGTTTGCGAGGAAAAGTGCTGTGACACACGTGCGGACGGACGGACGAACAGACGGACCGATAGGTCGTGAAACTAGCAGGGTTTTGTAAAATCATTTTCCAAAACCCTAAAAACAATTTTTAGCTTTGAAGAAATTTCGTGTTTGGTTTTCGTTCATGTATATTTCTGAGATTTATGCAGTTTTATGATTGAATATACTATCTATAACGATAAAATTTCCACATAATATTTTAGTGTGTATGAAGACTAGTACTTTTGCCTGATTTATCTCTTGGTTGTGATCATTTTAGAGCTAATAATGTAATACAAGATTTCACTTTTTCCTAAGATAAAGTTAAGCGCCGCTCCTACCAATACCACTCTCTTTGATTGAAAGTGTAAGGCATATTTTTATCTTTTGATTTGATTCTATCAAGTATCTTGTTGTATGGCGGATCCAACGTTTTCATTTGGTTTAAAAACTTAAAGGTAGTCTGGTTGTGGAGATGAATAATCGCAAGTGATGCATCAGATTGAGCATTATCTTTATCGCAATTATTGGCATAGTCCTCAAGCTTCCATTGATGCTTAAGAAAGTAATGCACTGGATCTTTTCTAGGTCTTTAATAGCATTTCTTGGCGATTATCATGCTAACACTTACTACACAGCAATTTGCCGGACTACTGAAATAAATATCTGTTTATCTAAGAGTCTGGGGATTAATCACTATACACTTCCCACTAATATATTGTGAGCAGTACCATCACTGCTCTCCTTCTGATGCGTCACTTGTTTGCTGGTAGGCGCATGCTTTAAAAGCAGATCTACTCAACCAATTTCCTTACCAGCAACGAAACATTGAATTAGGCATCTACTGCATATAGTGAACATTGTAGCCACTAAAATGCACGTACTAGTAACTAGCCACCAAGATTAATTCAAGATTCAGGATCTTTATTTGGTGATTTTTCATTTTTTACATACGAGTATATACAATTCACCAATAGCTTAACCTAACAATATGCATGCGGTTCGTGCCTTAGGGTTTTTCCCGGAGTTCAATAATAATTTACTTTAATCATATTATGATATTAATTTTTTGGTAAAAGAAAACTTTAAAATGCTGACACCCACAACATTATCATACATTAATAGATTATAAAAAAAGTTTGTAAAAATCATCTACTCTAACAACTAGTTTTAAAATTTTAAAATTGATTTCCTTAAAATTAAGTACATTATTTCCTTAAGACTACCTTAAAAACTACTCATGCGCTGCGTCCATAGAACGGTTGTCCGTCGCTGTCCTAACAACTCCCACCTGGTACTCCTTGGCTCTTATGATTCTACCTTCCGCAAGCTTTTCCGCATACGACTTTATTGGCTCCATTCTTGTCTCCTGTTGGAGTAAGACCGTCCGTCCTCCCGTCTGTATAGTCCTGTGCAACCCCGAAGGATATTTTGCTCCACTAATCCTATCTTGCCCCGTTTTGTTTTCGGAGCTCCTATCCATAACATCATTGCATATGTGATGATCGGAATAACCAAATTTTTAAAGGCCAAAACCTTGACCCGCTGGCTCGCTGTGGAAAGTTTCCTGAAAAGAGGTAAAAGAAGATGGAACGTTTAAGACAGTTTTTTCAAAATATTGTCAACGTGAGCACTAAAGGTAGCTTTCCTGACGAAAACTATCCCCAAGTACTTCGTTTGCCTAGAGCAGTGGACTATCTGCCCATTCAACTTAACCTTGGGGTCACAGATGCCTCTTGCACGACGACCGAAGTTTTGGAGGGTGTCCTTGAACACATCTTATCCACTTTTCTTTGCATTCACCTTGATTCCCCATTTCCGGTAATATGCAGTAAGAGATTCCAAATGTCTTTGAAGCCGCATCCTAGCAAAGCGCAAATTGTGCTCAGATGACTACACTAACAAGTCTTCAGCGAAGAGGTTCACCTGGCCTCATCTCTTACGCCCGGGATATTAGAAGGGAATATGTTGAAAAGAACTGGGCCTGATATAGACCCCTGTGGGACCCCCGGGTCAATACTAAATGGGTCTAAACTAGCTGCCTATAATTTTCATAATATGAGCCAGAAAGCCGTGATTAATCTTTTTGTAGAGAAGCCCATTGATCCATACAGAGCCAAACGCTTTCTTCACATCGATCAAGCAAGCTACACCAAGCTTATTGTTGTGCCAGTTTTTCGTTACATCGGCTTGGAACACGGTCATAGCACGGTGGAGTGAGCTTTTTCGAAGCCAAATTGTCTTTTCGGCACAA
This sequence comes from Odontomyia ornata, assembly GCA_963969285.1. Lineage (NCBI taxonomy): Eukaryota > Metazoa > Arthropoda > Insecta > Diptera > Stratiomyidae > Odontomyia > Odontomyia ornata. The sequence goes on from OZ017738.1 coordinate 320,435,326, forward strand.
TTCTTGCCTCGGCAGAGAATTGTAGGATGCCTTCAAGTATTACTTTTCAAGAAGCTTACCAATGTTTGAAAGCAACAAAATCGGACGAGTATCGACTACGTCAGCACTGCCCGACTTCTTGGGTATCGCGAAAATTTTTGCACATTTCCATTGCTGAGGGAAGTAGCAAATGTTAATGCAGTTATTTAAAATGATCGCCAGGATAACAAAGAAAACATGGGGAAGCCTTTTAAGCATATAATTGAAGATTCCATCAGCCCCTGTTGATTTTTTTGAAATTTCGCTCCACTGCCAACAAAGTGAGCCTCTCAGGGCTGACAAACAGACCATGGCTAGTAGGTGCGTCAGAGGGGTTTGAATCAGAGAACCGAGTCAAGCACTATTAATCATTGTCCCTGTCGAAATTCGTTGCCGTGCTGCTCACTAACGAAGTAATGGGAAGAGTACTCACTTGCTTTCTCTCCTTGAAGAACTTTTGCAAAATGTTTTGCGATAGAGTCAGCGATAGCTTTGTCATCCATGAGCATGGATCTATCATAAGTGAGGACCCTGGGCAGCCTTTTTCTGCCCGTTATCCTATTGATGTGAGGCAACATACAGGGACCTGGTCTGATACTTTCTAGGGCCTGCTCAAATCGCTCGTTAGCAAAAGCCGTGGTTCTCCTTGAGATAATTCGGTTTAAAAACGTAATCACTAGGTGAATACGTTCATACTCCCAGTTAACCATATTTAAATTACGGTAGTAGATTCTTGCGTGTAGCTTTCTCAGCCGACTACGTCGACGACTAAGCTCCAAGATGTCTTCCGGTAAATCTCGATAAAAGTACTTTGTGGCCCTATCCTGGGTTGTGACTATTCTGAGTTGAATTTATACAAGCAACTTCCTCAACAATTTCAGGAATAGAACGATTTTTCGATCTTTTGATCGAAATTTCCTTCAATTTTCCGTCAAGGTCAGCACTTACTGCTGCCCAATCGTTTCGCTTGTGTGGAATGAAAAGTTGAGGATCTGCAACCTCAAGGTTCACACCCTTTTTCACTCTTAAGGTCAGCTCAACCAAAAGATGGTCAGACTTGGCGTCAAGAACTCCACACTTGAAATTCTTCCAACTGTGGGAAAGATTTACCAAATTGGCAGACACAATGAAGAAGTCAATAATAGACAACTCCGACGGAAGGTAGGTTCTTTTGGGGCAATCAATATAAGATCCATATTTGATTGAACCCAGTTAGAGATATGTTAACTGTTCCAGAGCCATTGGATGCGATTTTTCCCCACGAGGGATGCTTTGCATTAAAGTCACCTCCCATGACATAGAAATCGAATTTTTTGCACAAAGTAAACACTGTTTCCAAGTCTTCAATGAGTTTTCTCACCAAGTATCCATGTTGAACATAGATCTCGACGAACGCAAAGGTGCAACCTCCCAGCATGGAGCTTATTATTTCTGCTTCAATACATTTCAGGCTTGGAAGGCAGTGCTTTTGGACTTTCAGGCTATATTTGTGAGCCATAGCAACTCCAAGAGTTCCCTCTGGATCATCACGCCCAATGATCTTGCATTTCCCCAGATGCACCTGTATCTTTCTTTGAGTCTTGTTTCTGATATAAACAAGAAATCTTGTCTATGGGCATTCAATTATTCTTGAACGAAATTCCTTTTATAGAGTGGAGCTAGTCAACATATGTTCAGGATGGAGAGTTTAATGAAACTCCTCACGACAACATACTTTGAAGGCGAATTCTAAGTACGCATCTTTTTTCTTACTAGGGTTTGTGGGTTTTTTATAGTAGGGGATAAAAGAGTCCACTGTTCGAATGAGTGTAAACAAGTCACACCCGAAAAATTGTTGGCAGTCCGTGCTCAAAACCGTATTTCAGTCATTCTGCGACTGCTGGGGTTGCTGTTTTTGTTGCCCTATAGGCTGTGGTGCAGGCTGCTTTTTTGCACCTTGCAAAAGGCTAGAGTACGAGACCTCCTCACGTACAATATTTTTTATAGAGGTGGTGATGAAATCCCTCCTTTCCTCTTTTTTT